>JAARMF010000281.1:64949-80263 GCA_022844705.1 Toxascaris leonina
GTGAGAGGAGGGTCGGGCTGGAGGATCTGTCCCGCACATATCTTGTTTTGCTCATTTATTTCACCGATCGTTTTGTGAATATTCTGGAAGTATAATAATTGTTGAGTATGTTCAGGTTAAAGAATACATCATCTGGCGTTGCAACTCGAACGCTCAGCTTTCAGGAGATTACCTTTATTGAGCACAGGTGTTCCAAACTATCTAGTCGCTCTCATACAACAAATGTTGGTGCAACGTGACAACTGATATGCACTAGATACCTGTGGTAACGGTTGAGCTATAGCGGGACAACCGTGGCGTGACTCTTGTGGGAACCCTTCAGGCAGAGGGGAAACATTCTTGTGAAGAACTAAATTTGCGTTTGATAGAAGTTTTACCTCTGCTAACAATTGCAGCGCAATTTGTATATTCTTTGCTGCAAATGTGGTTATCGTCGAGGGGAAGTGCTCTATATGTGATGTTTTGTAGAAGATTCCCTTCGCAAAATTATGTGTTATTCTGTCGCTGCTTCTGGAGCTAATCGACTTAAGCATCGATGCCTCACCCTTTGGAAGCTTAGAGCACCCCATGACGTCATCGTGCACCTTCGAGACATAACCTGTCTGCGAGCAAATCCTCGATATACAGCACTGATCCTCGATAGTGCCTCTTTGGGTTGAGTCAAATAAAATACATCACTTAAGTGCATTGATTGTGACTACAGTGTTACATTTTATAAAAGCTTTCAATCTGCTTTCCACACCCCTCGCAAAGTCGGCACTTGCAAAATATATTGCAGTGACGTGCTGTCTATGTCTGTGTCTGGCTTGTCTGTCCACTCATCAGTTTGTTCGAGTTGTCACTATCAACTTATACATGTGTGTTTCACCTTTCTGAAGGCACATAAACGTGGCAACTCTAAAAAGCTCTCAGATGCAGAGGAACACCGAAACAATCAAGAGAAAGGTAGGTGTGTTGTGAATGAATGAAATATTTGTAATCTTACCTATTTGTTATTTACTCCCGCAAAATATACTAACCTACCCTAGTAATATTAACGAATTATAAAAACCTATGCACATAAAAACTCATAGAGCGTTATGGGACACTATTTATGGCCAAGGGAAATATAAAGAGTATGGTGGGTGTTTCCTTTTCCTTATGATCTTCTTTATAACGTTTTCCTTTTTCAGTTCAGCTTCCTCTAAGAATACAGCGCATAGATATAAGAAGAATAAGCCTGTGGGACGACGGAAGTTATACAGATTTTTGATTCCGTGAAAGGAAGGAAGGGGTTGGGTTGACAATCATCGGTCCCAAAGGTCGCGTTGTTTGAAGGCGAAGTGGATTTGACGACTCATCGAATCCCATTCTATGTTGGTTTTTTTTGCACCTTACGGCCACTTAGCCTTGGAAAATAAATTATCTCTAGACGATCTATAGAAGCGATCGATTCTATTAGAACACAAATGCATTCATTACTTAGCATACTGACAAACAAAGCATCTTTTCCATAATCCGAGCTGCAGCACTTCCCCATCGATCAAACTAACACATCAAATGCAAAGATAGCACTTCCTAAATCAGATATGGGAAAGCGCATAAAAATGTGTGCAGACACTGTCGGTCTGCGTTCAACCGACATTCTGCCCAGTCATTCCCATTCGGATGGGTGCATAGAGCTGAAAAGTGGAGAATCACTTTTAGAAAAATACGGTGTAGGTGGTGTGCCTTCAGAACTACGTAGTAGATCATCTACCCTTTGGGCATCGAACAGTGCTTTCAACCACATCGAGTAAAACTATAAGGCGTCGTCTATATTCTACTCATCAGTGACTCGGCGTTTACCGAGTTCGCTGTTGTTGTTTTTTTTCCGCTTCAACTGAGGTTTTTGCCTGGTTATTTCTCCACCAGCATGAGAATTGCTGAAAATACCAACATTAGAGAAAATAGATATCTTTTCTTGCTGTACCTTCACTACGTGGGTTTAAATTAAACGTTTATTACCTCATTTGCATGACGTAATGAAAATGTCTGCTATGCTTTGCTGTAGCATCTATTTTACAAATGGCACGGCTGCTGTGTTACTGCCCATCACGGCTTAAAAGATGAGCATTCAAAGCACTCATAACAATAACTGGAGAGTAAAGGAAATTAGCTGCTTATATTGCTTATCACCGTTACTTTTGGAGAATTAGTGATGCAAAGTGGATGAACGACGTAGGTGCAGGAACAGCGATTGGGACCGCTTTCGATAACAGGAATGAACCTATGAGATCGGCAAAGTTCCTGCATGCGTGCACATTTCCATCTGCCTACTCACCCGGGTCGTTCTTATTGTTCTTAAGGACTGTTACAATAAAAGCTGCCTTATTCGTTTCGTCTTAGGTCGCAAGGGGGTCTTTCATATTGCGATCAAATGTAGACTAAGGCTCCTCTTGCGTATGTAAATATATTATTCATGTGTTGAGATGGTCACTGAGGCAGCGAGAACAGGTGAGATATACTTTCCACTTTATTACTAAACCAGCAAGCGAGTCACTGAAGTAGTCCTTCATCGCTCACCTAATCCTTCCCACGTTGGTACTTCTTTTCGCCACCTTTGCATGCGGGAATAGCAAAAACTAATTAGTCGTTCCTGTCGCTACAAGCACAGGAATTATCGCAGTTGTTTTATGAGCTGAACACTTTTGTTAATGGTTTAAAATCACAGCTGCACGATTTTTAAATGCCCAGCGGTGACGAAGCTGCCAGATAGAGAGGAAGCAAGCTTAGGCGCCTTGAAAGGGTATGGTGCGTACAAAACATTTGATGTGCACTGCATTGGGCTCTAAAATAAAACAACGCACAAATCACCCACATTCACATATACGGATCACATCCGTAAACTTGTATTTGGCTGTTCTGTCTTGTATTATGTCTNCTCTTGTATCATGTCTAAGTGGAGCTGAACCGCCACAGTTTGCCACCTTTTACCCTTCATATCTTCAAGTCTTGTAGAATAACATCGCTGATGAAACGACACTGAGTTGAATTCTTGAGCAACCACTCAGTACAGTGAGTCTTCGGTTGGGCAATTTAGCCGGAGAAACAGCATAACCCATGTGGAATGTTGTAGAGAAACGAAATGCTTTTGAAAGGTTGGTATTCCTAGGTTCTGGTATAATGCATCAGTGCGTCAGTCACACACCCCAAAACATATCGCTGAGACCTGTATTGCTATGCGATCTGGATATGTACCTTACCATTCTGCACTCACAAAGTGTATCACTGCAGTGAACTGTGGGTATGTGCGTTTATCCATATAATTCTACATGCTCACGGAGAGTTCCAACTCGAGCAGTGCTAGAGGTAGTGTTAAGAAATTTGTTGGGCATAACCTACATCACAACATGGTCGACCACCCAGTAGCAGAGGAACTATATCACTTTCCCACCGTTCTCTGTTTGGTGTCTTTTGTACCGACTTTGAAGGCGCACTTTCGAAAGAACGCTTCAAAGCCCCAAGATTGCCAGAAACTGCTACAAATGGTTTTAAACATATATTTGAAGTTCATTTAAAATTAGCACATATGGGGGCACCTCAGCACGGCATCCACTATCGGAAACGAATACGGTGCAGAATTGCGTGAGTGGTTTCTTCTGTTGGAACGTGAACGCATTACCCTGTGCGTTTGTTACTTGTTAGCAGTTTATGGAGGACGCTAAAAGCATACCTGGCCAGTCGCTTCAGTATATTTTTCCCACAAGTCCGGGATCCCCCACGTTCGCAGATTCCTCAGGTGCCTCCTGATTAGAACTCCGGAAATGAGATCAGTGAATTTGTTTTTATCTCACAAGTGATCACGCCATTCCTCTATGACTAAACCATCAGGTTGGAGCTCTCCAAAAAATAGGGACTTCGTCCGCCGAGAACACGACTGTGTCCTCAACTGTCGGAAACCGACGAGGATGCCTTGCCATTCAGCGGTCGCTATACTCGTCGCCGCCATGTTAACACAGGAGGTATGGTCGAATTCTTTGACTCTCGATTGTGACACCACTGTCAAGAATGGGCCCTGGGAGTACCTGTTTTTTCTGGGAATGTATGAATCTGTTCGGGGTTCTCCGAGCCTGTTTTGCCACCAGCTCCACTAGGCGGCCAATAGTAATTGAGTGTTTTCTGTTTGCTTTAGCTCGAGCCTCACGCCCCTGCTGACTCGGTAAATGAATCAGAACCGTCGCTTCTAGGAGGATTGTTTTAATATACACTAAAAAAATGAAAGCACAAGGATCTGGAGCCAACGGACCATTTATATGAGTGGTGGGTGAGCGGATCTCAAGTAGTCATCGAAGAGCAAATATTCATTTCACTGAAAGGATTGCAGTCAACCAACGATGACAATGAATGCAATAACAACATGTTGGCTCATATTTAAAGAAATAACATCGCCGAAGGAAATAAAACAAACAAAAGGAAATTGATGAATTCGATCGAAACACAACAACAAAGAAACTTCGATGCATTGACAACAGTAAAGAAGATAAAACATTCCTCAGTGCAGTTTTCATTTGAACATTGAAAACAAAGAGAGTATAAAATTCCCTTAAANGGAGAATACAAAATTCCTTTAAAGGGTTCGTCGAAACATATACGACAGCAGTTGGAATGCACCGTGCTCTAAAAGGATATTCAACATGTTTCCTGCACATTCGCCGTTTCCTTTTCCTCCGTCATCTCCTCTCTCCACCCTCAAACAGAAAGACGCCTATTTTTATGTTGACAGAGTTCGCGATACCAATGGTCGGTAGAATTTAGTGGTGCATTTCGAACGATGCCGAAGAATTTTCCTGTCAGTTCTAACATCATCATCACATCGACATCAACATCTTCACAGATCAAGCGAACACCGATCACTATCGGATAATGTTAACACTCAACGAAAAAGCCATCGCTTACAGACCTCTAATGCCACCCCTCCCTCCCACTCCCTAACTCCAACACCGCCACCCCAACCACTGAATATTTTACGGACATTGAGTTGCAAGGTTTCGATTTCACTTAAAGATAACATAAAGTGATACCCGAATTATTGCCATTTAAATCACTGCAGAAGTGCTGATCTTGAATTACACGCTTCGGCTGATGTTGAAATAAGCTAAATGAAGAACTATCCCTCCTTTCTTCTCATCCCCCATACCCATGGAAATTACCCACCGGCAGTTGCTTTCTTGGCATTCATAAACACATCCACACTTTCCTCATAATTCCTGTGAGTGCTACATGTTATGCTCGCCTACCCTTTCGCTCGAATGACAGTTGGTGTAAGCGGGAGCCGTGCCTCGAATTAGAAGGGTGAAGGGGGACCCTACACAGGTACGACTTGTGATATCAAATGGACATATCTCAGACAATGTGAGTTTGGAACAAAGCATTCTTCTACAATATTCAGAAGAATGCATTCGCCTACAGTATTGTCGTTGTTGCTCTTATATGAAGATTAAGTGGGAATGCAATTCCACTTATTCAAATCTCGCAGATCCTAGACACCGATACCCTCAAGGACCAACATGATCGAAAAATTCAAAGTGGGAATCTTTAACAGGAAACGGCATCCTATACAAATATTTCCTAAGTTCCAGTCGAATTCTTATAAATGCAACTTTCTCGAATATAATCTAAATGCTTTCCACTTAGATGATTCAGAAAAAAAACTTTGAGCCGCACCGCCAGTGAGTTGGTGGACATTAGAAATCCGTTAGGTATTCGAATTCCACGCAGCTGTCAAAATCACATCGAAACAAAGAAACGAAAATCTCTATTTGACCTATAAGAAATACAAACAACAAATATCTCAAAGACACAACATCATGAATCGACGACACTGAAAGATTCATTCAATTGAGTTGAGTAACAACCGTTGTCGCCATCAAAACACTTGTGGATTTAATCCAATCGCTTAGCGACTGAATGCCGTTAGTCTTCGATAAGTTTGAGGTGATGCTGCATTAGTCCTTTGAAGTATTTCACTGTTTTCACCTTTAATTCGAGAGTTGCATCCTCATCAGCGAGGAATATTGTTAATGGGTGCATTTGGAATGCCGACACCGTCCACATATGAGAGACACCGTCCTCTATCGCTTTGTGCAATGCGAACGCCTTATGCGCACCCGTTATGAGGATCATCACCTGTTCAAATACACTCATTGACATTTGGAAAACCCTCACTGCTCCCTTTCTTTGTTAATAGTCGATGTTACGAACATAAACGCAACAAGGAACTTACCAGTGCTATTGTGCACGATATGCACGCAGCATATTACAGCTAAGAATCGAGCAAAAAGATTCCCGTCTAAATTTATGACTGACCATATGTCTATGTTAAGTACGGCCTAATGGGACTGTGGCCGCAGTAATTTTCAGAAGGAACACCTAGCAGCTGCATCCAATCCCAACTGTATTCCAACGACCAAAAGCAGAAGTGATTAAAATATGTTGATTGTCTTCAAAAAATATTCTCATGTACATTAATCGCTTGTTTTTCCTAACTAATGATATACCATAACGGATTCAGAAGCACTCAGAGTTTGGCAAGTGCCGCTATAATCGCCATATCAACGTACCACATCTATTTTACACGACACTGACGTCACCCACTACCACCACTTAAAAACAGATGAATTCATCATAACGAAGGGACATTCCGTCGTAACGCATTCGCCTTAAGAAGACAACGACGTAGCCATGCTTTGCATTTTCAGGTGAAATCTTATAGCTTTTTTATGTCAAAAGGACTTCCAAGGGAGGTGACATCCAGGATTTCAAAATTTAGCAGTCAATATCAGTGTGTAACACGATCTTCTTCAACAAATATTCCGAGTTACAATCATTAGTTCCATTAATGATGACTCAAAATGGTCACCTCATGCGCATCCATAACGGTCCCAACGCCCACTGTTAATGCCCTTGTAGGCACCTGACTCATATCATTGCCGAAGAAACGAGCGTTCGCCTTAAGACGTATACTTCAATCTTATGGCAGTAATTTCTGCTCATTGAAAAGACAATTCGACAATTACAGCTTTAAATTTCAAAGTTTCCTGTTGAAGGAAATTTATTAAAATATTTGGTAAGGTAGAGGAGGAGAAAGGACAATTAGTTTTCTTAGAGTGTTGAAAACTTTTCAAAAAAACTTTCTTCCCAAGATTTTCGAGTTTTCAAAGTAAATATTAAAAAGAATTGTCCAGTTCGATTGAACCGTTCAAATCCAAGCAGTGCAGCATTTTATAATTTAGACCTGCAATTCAAAGATGCATCATGATCGCAAAATGCCCGTCTGCATATATGTCTGTTTATCTGTTATCTTCATATACGACACAGTCACAAAACTTGTGTAGTGCGGTACACACATCTTAGTCCATCTTTCATAGATGATGCACCAACGTTCATGTCGACCCATCAACCCGAAAAAAGATCAAAGGCATTTAAGAATGTCAAAAAGAAATCGGCATATTTTACACCGATTTGGTCAGAAAAAAATGTGGACTTTTTGTATTGGACTTGTACAAGCGATCAGACTAGTTTAAATACATGCATTCCCATGATTGTTGCATTATTTGGTGATAACCGGATGTTCGGGTGAGGAAGACGTAAGTGCATATCATGCCATTTCCTCATGCGTTCCTCCACTTGTTGCAACTTGGCCATGCTAGTTGTCTAACAACCTTAGGTTCAGTTACTACATAGAAATTCAGCACGAAATTCTGAGATGTGCCCATGGCAAAATCCGATAAATTTTCAATTATTTTTTTCAATGTCGTGCTTTGTCGTCTGGTATATATATATATGGCGACAAAGCACCCAAATATATTAATCCCACCTCAAAGCAGTTATCCCTAACACCTCATGAATGCTAAACGAAACATCACTATGAAGAAAGAGAAAAATGAGCGAACGATTAGCAAACCAGAATCGTTTCCTGAGCCAGCGTCTTAATACGAGTTCGGGAAGCCAGACTGCTACCTGGTTCATTGAACGCTATGTGACCATCTGGACCAATTCCTGCAAAGAAATCTTTTTGGGGTGTGAAAATGGATAATAATGAACTGAAAATTTTCACATAAAACTGAATCTTTTCAAGACCATTAAAAATATTTCCAAAACCACAAATGGATTAAAAGCAAACCTCCGATGAAGAGTTCGATACCGCCAGCTTCTTTGATCTTCCTTTCGTAATCCTCGCATTCCTTCTCCAAATCCTTCGCATTCCCATCAAGGATATGCACATTCGCTGGATCGATATCAATATATCGGAAGAAATTATTGAACATAAATGAATGATAACTTTCCGAATGATCGCGAGGCAAACCTAAACACGGATTTTATATATTTTTCGCCTTTGATGTCCATAAAAGTGCTGCATGCAATTAGTACCTTTTATTTTTCGGCGCCTCTCTGGCAAAAACAGCGATGATAGGCGTTAACACGAATTGAATCGACAATACAATATTTCCTCCTCCCCTCCCCCTCCCCCTCCCCCTCCCCCCTCCACCATCAATGCAATAAGTCCTTTTTGAATTACACTCCTCTCCTCCTTAAACCGCCCCCTTTCTTCACTGAGGTGGCAGAATGTGTGCATTCGTACAATAAAAGAAAAAGTCAGAAATTTACCTCGCCGCTTAACTATTCTTTATGATTACTACATATCCTCAGTATAGATAGAGTTTAGATGCAAAATCGAAATCAAGTCTGACTGCAGTACCAGCAAGCCTATTGAAATCATAGGTGACGCAGAAATCTCTAAGCATCATCCGAATCGACCGATCATTCGCCATTTTTGGCTTGATTAATTAACTGAAGTTAAGATGGAAGAAACTGAGTGTTCGATACAGAATACCTTTACCCTATCCCCTCTCCCAATCCCTCTCTTCCCTCTCCTCCACCTATTCGGCATTGAATCCTCACATGCCAGGATTTCAGTCTTGATTATTGTTATAACTGTTCATTTCAGAGTTTCTTTGCAGTTCAATTCCTTATTATTATTCAGTTTAGTTGTAAGAATGTGGAAATTTTCAGGAATTTGAAAATCGTAAATACATACTTCAGATATACATTCAAATATAACTATCAAAGAATTTGGAAATTCCAACCAGTCGTGACTGTCTTTATGTATATAACAATGAAAGAAGAAAGAGGCTCATTTAATGCATATCCATACAGACAAGTGAAAGAGTCTTCATCCTACCATATAAGCAAACAATAGGGAACTCAACTTACTTAAAAATATACACAGCTGGTGATTGATGTACCATGACAAAGATGCCGCAAGAAGTGACTTCAGGCAACCTCAAACCGGTTGCAAAAATAGCATATTGCTACCTTATGTTTACTCTCAGCCTCGTTTTTGTGCACACAGAATCGGTGCAGGGGGATGGCAGGTTGATAGCGAATTTTTTCTTCAGATACCATATTTTCACACTCATACTCTTGGGACTGTGGTGCTGATAACTTCTAGAAATGGTCCTAAGGGACAGAAGAAGTTGCAAGGGGATCGATCCATTTGGAGAATTCAAATTTTCTGCTGTTTTTTTTCAAAGCTGTCAATATACTTTGGGAGTCAAATTAGTAAGAGAATGCATTCGCGTGAGGGAGATGGCCGGCGGTTGGGGATGCATTATTTATTTTTAAAATAGACTCACAGTCGGAGGAGGAGGAGGGGGGGGGGGGGTAGAATTATGGTATATTTCAGAACAAATTCTGCAGACACTATGAAAACCGAGTTTGGCGATAACTGCGACTGAGAGCCCACGCATACAGAAAAAAAATCAAGATAGGAGGAAGTATCGGTTAATGACTGAAGTACCACAAAATTTCGCATTTAAAAGCTTTTAGAGGATAGAAGATTAAGTCAAGAGGTGTTTGGTCTGAAGAGGCCTTCTACCTCACTAACCCTAGCTCACCGAGGAATTTACGACGGTCGCAACTATCCCTCGGCATCACAGAGAGGTGCAAAGAGAAAGGTGAATGAGGTGGACGATGGGGACGGTCGCCATTACCTACTTTCCCATCTACACCTACGATATATAGCAATCACGCATTCTCAACTTTCAAGCAAATAAAAGCGAAAAGATCAAATCACAACTAACCGACATATTCATCCATATTGAACGTTTTCACATATTTGAAAGAGACTTTTCCTTGCCTATACAACTCAATCAGCTTCTTGTACATCCCCAGCGGGGTTGAACCTGTAATTACGGTCTGTCCATTTGCATTTAAACATATTATTATTGTTTACATAGCATTACCACTGTTATTGCTAATACTGACGAAAACGTCGGTCGATAACAATGGCTGTAACAATGCGTCTGGGGGTGATGGTGGCTTTATTCACTTAATGCTGCTTCGCCTCAAATAACTGATCACTTGCAAGGCGTTAGCATGCATTTTGATTTGACCTTGTGAACTTTTGTCACCTGAGGTGAGTGATCTCTGACCCCCATCCTGGAATTCCGGAAACTAATCAATAATGGACGTGTTGAAAAACCAGTGTATTATTTTGAGCAAAACTTTATTAACTTTAAAAAAAACTCAGACATTACAGCACAGAGAGTGGACACTACAGGCACAGACAAGAAACGTGAGAGACACGCGCCATAACGAACGGACGATGCTAGTTCAGTATTTTCAGTGTTTCAGATCGCTTCACAAATATGGAACTGCCACTCGGTTGTAATGCACACTCCAGACTGCAGCATAATGGGGTCATTTTGAACCTGCTCAGGATAGGTTCTTTCAGCCTAATTTATCTCAAATGATCGAGTGCACGAACATCAATATAGTTAAAGACAGAAACTTGTATATACTCGAGTGTTTACTGCTTATTTCGCGACTTATAACACCAACCCGATGCCACCACATCATTGCTGTTAAAATGTTATAGAGTTGTGATCTCATTATGGAACTTATGAGAAAGAAGACAAATGACATGTAAGACTACAGTGATCTAATAAACATAATAGAAACATGCAACAGCGCAAAATGCGTTGCTGTCTGAAGGCATCATCCTTCGGCTGAACCCCTTCCAAATGAACACCTGCTGTAGCTCATGAAGAAGGGAAATCACAGCATTCTATTAATACAACAAACAGTTCAAGACCCAAGATCCGTCATTGAGAGTTTGAGCATGCGTTCATTATTTCTGAATCTTTTAAATGATTTACTGCAACTTCACATTCAATGCAATATTCTTAAGCAGGAAATAAGCGGATTTCGGAGATCCAGGTGAGGAATTTTTACTTCTGACTAGCGAGAATTTTCGCTACTCTAGCGCCTCACCAAAGCCCTCCTCTCGTTCCTTGTTTGCCAGGAGAATCTGTTGTCAAATGCTGATATTTTTGAAAATCCTTTATGAATGGATTTCAATGATCCAATCCTCGTCTCCAAAACGAAGAAAATACAAAATATACCTGTTGGTAGGCCAAGAGTGAAGAATCGTTCTGGGCCGGGATTGAAGCTAAGAATGCGCTTTCGAACATACAGAGCTGCAAACTCTGCCACTTTGTCGGCATCTTCTTGGATGATCAACTTCATAGCTTATGAATCGAAACAGTTGCAGGTAAGCTTCAGAACTAAAAATAACCAAGCCGCAATATTTTGAAAGACAAAACATACGAACAAATCGGACAGAAGCCTACAAGTATGACGCTACTATTCTTTCATAAATTAATGAGAGTACACCACAGAGGACACGTTGGAAGAGTTGTATGCAAACAAGCGTGAATTCATATCGTCCAAACATTTTTATGTTCAGAGATTGACGTGGCAACCAAAGAAGTGCTTACTTTCATTCATATATGGAAGCGGATACGTTGTCCCAGGCCTAATAACTAAGCGAGCGATCGACCATACAATTCTAATCAAGTACGCAATGCTAACTAACTCATGTTGCAGCTAAACGAGCGATTGGCTGCAACAACAGTAGAAATACAGCTTTGTACACACCTCTGACATTAGGAACATACAGAGAAGTTTCTACTAGGAGGAAGACGCTGCACCATCACACTCGCAGGACACTTCCGCCGTGGATCTTGCGCTTCGGTAGGTTATCGGCAAATAAAATCTAGGCCGATTGTGTCCTGTTGTGGAAATGATTCACAATCAACACAACAGTGCCTTTGTGCAGCTATGGGTCCATTAGGGATTGGAAAAGAAGAAGGATAAGGCAACCAATTGAAGCGAACGTCATGAATGTTCGTGATGTTTAAGGTGACGTTAAAAAATGGGATGATTATCAAAAGCTTATCAGCCGGTATTTTTTGCTCTGTTAGAGCACATTTATGCCAATGGAAGAGGTCATCTAAGACAGAAACGTGAGCCAAAACACTGATATATGAAGCGCATTTCATCAACAAACGTTACCTGTAAGGTGTAATGGCGATCTAGTGGGAAATGTCGCAATAAATTCCATTTGTTCGGGGCTGGAAAGGAAATATGGATGCTTTGCACAATGGTGTAATGACTACTGGTTGGGATTTAGCGTTCATCTGCTAATGAAATATTTATGTCATTTGAGCGGTTGTCTGATGCTGGGAATTAGGGAAACAAATACACATTAACGATATCCTTCGGCTCCGTTAAAGCGAAGCTTCCTGCATATTTTTCCAGGAAACGGAAAAAAGTCTCCCGCCCCGCTCCAGAAAAACAGAATTTCCATCGCAATAAATGACCGCCTTTAAAGATCGAACAAGGTATTATCGTTCATCACAATCATCACATAACTCTACTTTGTACAAACAAATAGCCAATCATTTTCCTAGCTAATAAACAGTAAATGAACTTTGAAAACCATCTACGGTCGTCTTTGAATTCTATATCGGATGTTGTTGCTAATACTATACGGTAAGGGAACTCATTGCTGAAAAGTTGGAGGAATAACTGAAACAACTCGCACGATGGCATCGAAACACAAAGCAATAACAATTCATGTTCATCGCGAATCAGTGACATTTATGCAAGAGGAGTCAAAGAGAACGCAAACTGCATGAAACCGTGAAATGATCTGGGAGAAATCCGGTCGATCTAATTTTGTTGGACGTGACATCTTTTTCGATAGTTTGCAAAAATGTGGGTAGATCGGCCAAACTTCAGCTTTAGATTGGCTCGTAAAGAAGAGTGTCTGTGGCTACCCTGAAATGGTCAACGAATGGATTGAAAGCTGTGCGCGATCTCTAGCTCGCCAATTGCCTTGAAGGTTTTTAAATGAGTTGAAAATCGGAAGTAACCTTTAACACATCAATAGCATCATTGCTTCCTCGTGCGGTGCACATATGCGCCTCAAATTTTCATGTGGAACACAATTGCACCACATACACTTATATGTGCGAGCGCAAACAGCGCGATGTTGCAGAAACAGTACTAACGTGCATTGTGAGCGGAAATAAGCAATGGTGGTTCATAATGGAATTTTTATGTAAACACAATTTGTTTGCGAGCACACCGAAGAACACAAAGTGTCGGTTGCTTCGCGCTGTGATAAGGTGGAGCGATACCTCACGCACACACACATACAAGGCGATAAGCAGCTGATGATTGCTAATAATTACGCAATGAAACTACGTAAATACTTGCTAGTTTACTGCAATATTGTTTCGTTCCTCGAATATTGGGTTATGCGATTTTAGAAGCTGAAGAAGGTAAGGCCTGTGAACGTTTATCGCCTTAATTCTCTATATGTCTCAGTAATGGGCAACTTAGTACACGTCATATTTCAACGGAATGGATGTTGTTAATCCGGAAATGCTATAAAAACTGTTATAAAAAGTTGCATGTTTGACAGCGTATTCAGCCATGTCAGTGAGGAAAAGCAAAACTTCATAAGCTTATCCATGTGCATAGTTTTCGAGAAGTAAAGCATCACGCTTCACTTGACCAAATACCGATAAATGAGAGCATTCACCGCAGTAACACTGTCAACTAATGAGTAATGGGAGCAATCACCAAGAAATTGCTTTCACGAAATTGAAATCTCTTCAAGATGGTCATAAAATTCAGCAAATTGGTTATTCCTTTCAGAGGTCCAAATAGGCTCCACATCCATTCATTCTTCACAACAGACGTTGTTAGGAGTTTTGTTTGAGGCCAAGAACTAAGGCAAGGTCAATGACATTCTGGTAATGCTGAAACTAAATCACTCGTGACAACCAAGAATAGGAACCGCTATAATGTTTTCTGGAAAAAAAACCATGTTCCATTGGGTGCCAAAGACTGACTGGCACAATACGCGCTTTTTGCAAGACCTTCGCTTGGAGCAGTATTTGAAGGGAAGATCAAATTATTTACTGCACATCCACGCGGTTGCAGTGCTAAGCTGATCTGCACATTTACCGATGCATTTGGATGAGAATAAGTCATAAAGCAAACGAACATTGAAAAGCTCTAATTAGCTTTTGACCCTTTCAAATCGCACTGGTGTGCTGTTGGTGAATCAAAAAAGACAAACAAATGCAGACACAGACATACACACCCACATACATACACACCAACAAGTGAACACTCAAAATGGTCCTATATGAACTTGACATGAGCATAACGCATTCTTTGAGATAAGTGATCAATGAATAGAGCAATAAGAAAGAGTTGTTCTGCACAGTTATTGATGAGGTTCACTCTGATGGCATGGGCTGAATTACGTGGCTGTTTTGTGCGCCACTGGACCGAGGCATGGCTCGGACAGTGCGGAATATAATGCCAAATGTTTTAATATTGATGCTGCACTCGTTTTGAACAATGCTTTCGTGCAATAGTCTTCTCTTCCACTTTTAAGTCTTTAAGACTTATGTAGTCTTTTATAATATTTTATTTTTACTTTCCATTATTTTTATAAGAAATTTTCATAGTTTATTGTCCTATTTAATATTTTGTATAGGCAAAGTCTAGTTGCTTTACGCCATCGTTCGCGCATCACTTCCATTTTTTTTGCGTTTTTCCAGTCTTATGGCGTCCTCCAATGAACAAATTAATGCTTCAATAAGTGTGCTTTTGATAACCCTGTTTTTATATACATATCAGTTTATTTTCTCACAGTTACCTAAATTCGAAATAGTGTTCTAGCAATCATGGTACTATTGCTGTGCAATATTATTATACTTCTACTGAGAAATACTCTTGTTTACTATCATTATACACCCATATATATATATATATATATATATAGAGATATATGGGTGTATAATGATAGTGTATATGGGTGTATATATATATATATATATATATATATATATATGAATAATTAATGCTATACACATATAATTTGACGCCATACAACTTAAGACTATATATAAATATATAAATATATA
>JAARMF010000281.1:81014-110104 GCA_022844705.1 Toxascaris leonina
ATATTCCAATTCAGGAACATAACAGCCGAAAATCCGCTAGCCTTTCCATTTAGTGTGGTTGTATAAACACAAGCATTGAACATTTGCCATACACATGAACAATAACCCTCTATAAGTGGCACAAAACTTATTAACGTACTTAGAGGTATTTCGTCAAATACATCAAACAACACGTTTCGAAGTGACCATTACAATAAAACTTTTACAGAATGATACCACGAAGATGTGCTCAATTTAGTTATTGCTGAAACTTTGCATGTGGAAAGTGCATCAGGTTTAAGCATGGGGCAACTTTTACTGTTCGTCCCGATGTGTTCACATTCCCTACCATTCCTCCCCCCATCTCCCTTTGCAATATATCGACTGCCTCCCATTTGAAATATGACTGCTGAACGAAATAGCTTCAATTTTGCAAATTTCCATCGCATTCTGTGAATGCGGGATTTTGTTTACGTTCAGAGCTTTAATTAAAAGCGCTGTTTTTTAGGTCACTCAACTCAGATACAGAAACAGAACATGTCCAGCCGATCGCATGATAAAGTTGTCTATGTAGAGCGCAAAGCGATGTGTACCCGTTACGCTTATTTCAAGGTATTTCACTGGGAATACATCAACTCCTTGTTCAATTTTGAAAATATCTAAGCTCCTCCGGTCGGGTTTAAACCCACTCGCACAATCTCTAGTTTGACTACACGCCTTCTTCTCGTCCCTTAAAAAAACCTCACAAAAATATATTTCAGTCTTTGATCAGCCAACAAAACATTCCAACTGTTTCAAACATAAATTCCGTTCACCTAATATGACGGAAAATGACACAATTATCGTTTTTAGTGGAATGTTTGCTGAATTCTCAAAGACTCGACAACTAGTTAAATAACCGCAGAATTCAGCGTTGTTCTATGCTCATCAATTGTACGATGGAGGCTCGATAAGATTCTTTCTTGTTCATTTTGTTTTATCTGCAAACATCCCACTAAAAACGACAATTGTGTCATTTTCCACAATATTAGGTAAATGGAAAAGCTTCATAGTGAGTATAACAAATCGGGTTGAACTTTTCACTTAAACTTCAAAAAACCTAAATTTTTGCAGTAAAATAATTGTTCAACTCAATCCTCCGAAATCAGTTTTTTCTGTGGAAGAAATGTGGATCATTCTGTTGATTGCGCAAGTTCTTTGCTTCCAATATTTCTTCATCTGACATAGGTGGTTATCATTTTTATCAAGGAAAGATGTTGAGAGTGACGTTCGATCTTGGACGCAATGCATCAATTTCAGCGAATTCCATGAGGTCCTTCGTCAACTATCATCTACAGGTAGCAACTTCGTATTTATTCGTTGATCCATCACTGCTAACACCTTTAGCAATCATAGATACGATAGAATAGCAAGAATCCTCTCATAAGTGCGCACTATGAGTCGAAGCAAGTCGACACTGAAACCCACTGCTGTGATTTCTTTATATGAGAAGCTGCGAACGGAGACTTTACGCAGTTTAAGAATTCATCCCATCGGAATGTGATCAATGCATTCACCTGTATGAACCTCTATGGACGCAGTTAGTCGATCTATAAAGAACACATATTCCCCTCTGCTCCGTCAGACATTTCCGCATTCGTTTGTCATATGTGATTTTACACTGGTGTATTATTCAACATCAACTCAACAGAGTCGGAATTCTTCCCCACGCCATCTTGTGATGCACTAATCACTAATCAGCTTTGCGAAAGTGTGGCGCACCGACCTTGTACCTGAAGGTATACACATATCTGCACTGAATAAAAAGCATGAAAAGCGCCCTTCTGATGTGCTTCTCCATTCACTCGAAGTTCAAGCTCAAGTTCACTGCAGGATACCCAAGAAGCCTAAACATTGCACTGTTTCTACTACGACTCGCAGAGATAAACATTTTAATACCAAAATAATAATAGAACAAACGCAAATACCGCAGTGAAATAATCGAATGCAATCACCGAGAAAATGCAAAGACAAGCTCCAAAATATTTTGAAAAGCAATATATACAGTGCGAAGAACGTGACACCCTTGAATAGTCCCTGTCAAAAGTATATTCGCAACAACATCGTGAGAGCGATTTAAAGAAAAGGTCAAGGTAAAGCGGCTTGAATTACCTTGTCCACTTTTTAGTCTTCCAGAGAAAGCATTTCCTATAGATGGAGAAAGACATTACCAATGCGTCGACCCAATGAGAAGTCGCGTACAGGTGAGGTGACCGTATCTGCTTGAATAGAACCATGGGTCATAATTTTTCGCGGTGCTCGAAACAGCTGAGGACAAATCCGCATTAGTTCACGAGATTTATGTTTCCAAACTCGTTTTAGTAAGAAAATATTTATATCCCGGAAATACCTACTATTAAAAGCATCAACGGCTGGCACAAGTTTAGGCAAGACCGATGGCGCTGAAAATTGCTTATTAATTGGCGGTAACAGCTTAAAGAACAGGTTACGCTCGAGCAAGTAGGTTGGTACAAAAAATTACAAGAAACAGATGAAGAGCATGCGTGCAATATATACTAATAGATTTGCTATAATAGCACTACGCATACGCAGAGAACTAACTTCGATACAACAGCAACACACCTCATAACAGCTATGCACTGCAGTGATTACGAAATAAAGATGTGAAGCACAATGAAAACACCGCTTAAAAATGAAAGAATAATAGGATGACACAACAGTCGGCGAATATTCCATCACATCAACGCATATATGTTCCTGTACAAGTGATCATTCACGTCACTTCTAATAAGCATCATCCCCTCTCCGCTTAAAAACTGTTTGGAAAGTAAAGGTTATATTTGAGGTGCGCCATACCGATCAACTGAAGGGGCCAAATAAGCACACACATTTACAACACCAATCACAGCTTGGATGCACGCGCCAGCTGCTTGTTCACCACGACACGCGCGCGTGTGCTGTATGCAACGTACCATATCCTCAGTGTTTAACCGTTAGTACTTAGCATTATAATTTCGACGTTCCCGCAAACACTCTTGTGTCACAACAAGTTGTTTCCGATGTGAGATATGACGACTGACACAGTCTTGAGGGGCATCTTATTTATACAATAAACAAATACACTTTTTTATATATGTTAGTAGGTTTCATTCATTTCATTCGGCTTATTCAAGTTGAACCGCTATCGCAACCCTTATGCCGATGAATTAAATTTGTATACGGACTTTTGTTATATAATCACGACGTCTTTAGCCAGGAAGAAAAGACTTGCAAAAGTATGTACTGAACTAGAATTGTGCCAACAAAGGTGCATTACTTACAAAAACAAGATATTATATTACCGCACAACCCTCTTTCCTCGTGCCATCGTTCTAACCTTCTAATAAGGAGACAAGCGTTCATTCAAGAGGGGTTTCGTGCTCCGACCGATTATTACTTACGAAAAGACTCATTTCATTATCACATAAAATTGTTCTCACACATCGACAGTGTATTCAGCAGTATCGATAATTGTAGATGTTTCTAGAAGGAAAGTACTGTTGGGCGAAAGGCTGTTGTTGAGTGACGATTTGGCCATTCATGTGGTACCTGCAATAAGCAAATGCTGCAGCACCTCACAGCAACAACGAACCCCCGTTCCGAGGGATGAATCTTATACTCTGTCGAGAATTTAGTGCTTCTCGGAAGAACTTATGGAGAAAGTTCATTTGTTGATGCGAGTACAAATTGTAAATGAATAAAGGAATAACTAAGATCACACCCTCTAGTCAAACCCTTCCCCCACCCTCCCCCCCTCCCCACAAAACTGCCTCGAAAAAAATTATCTCGGTGAAGTGAAGCGAGAGAAAAGAAAACCAACATTGCCATTTGATGGTTCATCGTTTGACTCATACGCATCGGATAGGAGTAATCAGGTGTAGGTACGCTGGAAACAGGAATTTCGTTTAATCATAATAATTACAGCAACGGCGATAGTAATAATAAAAACTAAAGCTCGTACACATGTCCTGAAAGTATGGTCTTATTGGAATCAACTTAACTGCGGTTTGGAAAATCCTTTCGGTCAAAAATAGCTTCTCTACATCATAATGTCTTCTGTAAGATTCGGGCACTGGTTTCAGAATTCCATCTATGGAAACTAGAATGGTTTCAAAAAACGGCGATATATTGTAGCAGGTCAGTGAAGGTTCCTCGCATTTGAAATGTTGCGATCTTCGGGGCAGTCAAATAATCCAGAAAATCTCAACATCCGAGACCTACCTCTGAACGTTGGATTGTTGTGGATGCATCTGGTAAGTGGCAAACATCTGCTGGTTTGGCATCGTGACGTTCTGCATTTGCCGATTTGCTGAAACATTGTGTCGTTTTAATTTGTTTGCTGCCGAATGGCAACTGATAAGCGTCACAAATAATGGAGAACTGCTTTCTTTCCCAAAAACATCGATGCAAATCCATGACTCGAGAGCGTTTGCGTTTGCACAATAAGTGATCCATTCATTCCATACTGTTAACCCAGCTCGTCCGTTTCGATGGAAGTTTGCGGTTCATTTATGCGCACTTATTGAGCGCGCTATGGACACCTCATTCCTGCTCCAATTTTATGTACACCTGTCTCAGCTAGAATAACGACATCAGGTTTTTATGCAATATGCAATTTATAGCACAATTACCATGATCAACATTTCATACCAATCACTTGCTATAACACCTTTTTAGTAAAGTTATGGGCATTAAAAGGCCCAAAAACTGCATGAACAATGCACCGACAGAGTGTCGTAGGGGAGTGGTTGAACGAATCAAAATATGACTGGCGATCGCAAACTAAACATTTGTGGCGGCGAAAACAAAGTTTTGAAAAAGTGCATAAACCATACATTGTGGATAGGAAATATGAGGCGAAGCGTTTGAGATGAACGACTGTTCATCTTGTACTGCTTGCTTCAGATGCAGATTAGCATAGTCAACAGCACTTGACGACGCAAATCTCGGTGCAAAGGCAGCTCGCTTCTCAACATTCGTCGATAAATCGTCAACGCTTTGTCGCATACGTAACAACGCATTCGAGTCGTTCATATGCGGTGCAGAAGAATTCTACAAAAAATTTAGTTCTTTTCTGAGAAAAAATGTTGAAATTATTAAGTAAAATAGTCCCTTCGAGATACCTTAAAGAGATTGTGAATGAGAGAGGCAAATATGGAACACTGAGACAGCAGGGAAATGAAGCTAAAAAGGGATTTTTACGAGCATATTCCTTCCGTGTTCGGCTTATTATGAGATCAACTCCTCCCCATTTACGAACGATTTTCATTAACACTCACAAATGAAACGTGTTTAGTCGTACATTTTTTCACCAATATATAACAAAATATGTGTCATTCGTTTCTCTGCAAAAGTCGGAATGAAGCAATGGAGTGCAGCGAAGGCAATTCTCTAATATGGCGTCACTTGAATATAATTCAGAATGTCATAGAATGTGCTTCAACCTCTACTCTTGAAGACATAAAGTCAAGAAAATCAAACCGTGCAGGGGTACATATATCGTTGTTGTGTTAGAGGCATTCGGGCTTGTTGATCTTGTGCCATCATCTGATGTTGTTGCTGTCTTCGATCACAATGCGATTGTCTCAACGCATCAACCGGACATGAGCTGTTCGGATATGGCACCCTTGGCGAATGCTGACCGGATGCAGCACAACTCGGTGGGAAGGCGGAAGTGGATTGCATTTGCGAATAACAGCAACTATTTGACGACGTTGACGGAGTACTGCTATCCAATGGTGCACCTAGCGGATCGCCGCAGAAAACTTCTGTTGCAGCACCTGAAATCTCGAGTAGCCGAATGTGCACAAGGCCAACTTAAACAATATTTCAGCATTTGCTTTAAAACACCTCTCTGAACAACGGTATCCCAACATATGCAGAAGTACAATTGTTAACCAACCGTTCGAAGAGATGCTGTGCATAGACGTTAGTGGATCTGCACGGGCATTGCATACCGAATTCGACATATCTCCGATCGCTGACTGGATTGACGTCGGACCCATCGCTCCGTTTGGAGTACCACTCCCCAATGAACCAGGCGAGACGATCTGAAAATCCTCTCCTCATGACTATGGGATGGATCCTCTCCATTATCAAACATTGATCGAATATAAATACCGTCAGCGGATATTAACGATGAACAACTGATTAATGTTTTTGATTGGCTACGAAAATCACAATCGGAAAGTATTTGTGAAGGATATTTTAAAAGAGATGCTTATGTTATGCATGAATGAGAACTGCTAAAACGACTGCATACTCGGAGAGTGAGCAATCGAGCAATAAAATATAGACGAAGCACATTTGATTCTGAAAAGAAACAACAATTTAATTCTAAACCATAAAGAGCGACTGCATACCGAATTTGAATTAACCGAAGCGATCGAATGACTCATCGGTGAGTGGGTGACCTCAGATGGCACACTTTGAGTCGATGTGGACGGTTGATCGTCATGTTCTGAATGACCAGCAAGTACGCCATCCAAACATCCATCACCCAGATCACTTAGTGGATTACCCTGAATTGGACCCGCGTTTAAGAATATGAATAGCTGAAGACTGATGACTATACGATACAATGAAGGCCACTGATTGCACTGATATGATAACTGCTCAAAATATTTGAAACGTTCTAGTTGGAATTAAAATTCTCTTAATGACAGCATAAGTGAATGCAAATATGCAGTTTCCTCGAGAAACCCCACTCAAACAAATGAAATCAAATCTCATAAAAACTGCTCGCAATAAAATCACTTTTATGGCCTATCTTTTAGTAATATGGGAATAAATTAAGGGCCACGATATGAATAACTTTTGCACTACCTTCGAATGAATTTATATTCACTTCGCTTTCAACCTTCTTCTTTGATGTTTCCCTTTTATACATTTTAGCAGATTTGTTTTGAACAAATTTATATTGGACAACGATTCGGTTAATGTATCTGAGAATGCAACCCAAGCTATATCAACTTTTATATGCCCATAAAGCATCCTCAACAGCACGAACCGGTCCAAACTGATCCATGAGATTTTTCATCTGTGAGTCGGCAAGTTCCGGAATCGCAGATTCATTCTGCGCCTCATCAATGCCCTCCGGGGATGTTATGGTGCTCGGAGGTAAAGAATCCGAGGGGCAACCACCTATTAGTGGCTTTATATCATTAGCACTCGATGAACGATCCATGCTTAGGCCTTGCAGTGAGCATGCACTTGGTGATGACGATACACTCATATCCATCTGAAATTTTATCAATGCAATTTTCGCAACCTAATGGCCATATTTTAAAGGATATCGGACCTCTAAACTCTAGGCATAAGTCGATGAGTGTTTGCATGTGCCGGGTGTTTTTATTTCATTGCTGAGCCTATGAAGACAAAGGGGATTCGTGTGAATCATCAAACCACAAAGAAATACATCAACTTTATATGAGGGTTCACCGAGTTTCAGGAAACACCTTAAAGGCTGATGTAGGTATAGGTGACTCAACAAATATAAAATACGTTAAGGAAGAATACGGAAGAGGGAGGCTGCAATGAATTATGCAGCACTCTGCCCCTTCGACTAGAACAACACGTTCGATTGGCTTGCTCGTTAATTGCAATCATTGCATTTGCATGATGCCCAACTAAATTCATTATCGACATGCTGCTTTACTCGCTGATTTCCGATAGCTGAAATTCTCTGACAACCAAGCGAAGGATATACTCTATTCCCCAGCAAAAATATCCTTCCTTTTTACACGTCCATTACCGGCTATTCTGGTTAGTGGATCGATGTTCAAAGAAAGAAGCGGGACAAACGGGTGATGCAGTTTGCAGAATCGGAGAGAGGAAAACGTGTCGCCTTTAAAAGTTTGATATTGAGAATGCAGGGGGTCTCCTCTACAATTTAGACATTTTCACTCTAAACCTGCCATGAGTTCTAAAACTCTTTAAAAAGTGCCCTTTACGGGGATTATTCGTGTATTTGCGTTTATCGGCGTCGTATATTTGTGACTACATTGAACACCATTTCACTGTTTCATATGCAACGCCAATGTTCCCGATTCCATGAAACAGGACGAAGTCGTAACTGAGGTCGGAGAGGTGAGATAGGTGTGATAACCCCAATAAGTTCAAGCCTCTAAGATCTGAAATTAAAGACAATCGGAGCTCCAACAGTCTCATACAGCAGAGCTGTGAAGAAGTGTGGACATTATGATTAGAGTGCGTTGTTCAAGGCTACCGCTTAATACAGTAACTCAAGAAAGTAATTTGAAACGTAAAAATATTTCAAGCACAAACACTCTGGCATGGGATGCTCATCGACGATTCTGGATAAACAGTGGTACGTTGTGATTGCTGCTGTTGTGAGATCATTTCGGTGGATGATGCCATCTCGGCGTGAATATGCGGCGTACTGAATGCTCGCTGCATATGCGTACCAGGGGGTAAAACACCCATTGGAGAACAAAGTGAAGCCTGCTGTGACCAACCTTGCATTTGCTCGAATTGCCGCTTCCGATTCTGCAACGAGATTCTTGCAACTTTTCAAGTGCAAAACGAGAATGTGGGACATTTGCAAATCGACGTTTTTGAAGTTTCTGAATTTTGCGCTACCTTCAACCGAACACTTAAATTCTTATATGTTTGTATTCAAAATGAAGCACAATTGTCGAATAATAAATAATCACGGACGATCAGAAAAGAATCAAGGAAGGTTATTAAGGTTTGTTAAAGGCGACAGGAGAGCGATGAGAAATGTAAGAAGGAGACTGAAAAACGGATCGCTATCCTATAAAAAATACTAGCAGGTCTGCGTCCTTGGCAAGTTTCGTTTCGCCGATTACAACGATGTTTCGCCAACTTTTCGAATTAACCTTCAATTTCGAGGTCACTTTTATTTTCGAATGGGTTAAAGTTCTGCGAGGAATTCAAGAACCTTAGAAACTTAAGGTTCAATCCTTCATCCTCTCATTTCGAAAAAAACTGACAGCGCCAATTTTCCACTCGACAGTCAGTATGTCACAGAAAACCTGTCTACGAAATTGGGTCATATTTTGAAAGATGACTGCTATATGACGTTTCTTAAAAAGCATCACAATATAAAATAAAAGACATTCAAAAATGCGATTATAAAGTGAAGTGCACTTAAGTCCATTGAACATTTAGTGCCAAACTGCTAGCATTATTTATAAGCATCACGGTGCTCTTTACTCGTCTTAAAGAGATGTGTTCGCTGAGTCTCTGTCATCAATTCATTAGCTTAAAAGCGTCGACTATCCGTACATGTGCTCTCGTTGCGGTCGAAGTCGGTGTATTCGAAAGTAGTGCAGCCGCAGCACCTGGTGCAGGTGCAAAACGAGTGTATCCGTGTGGCATCAATGACGCTCGTTGGTTCGAATTCATCAGCGAATGCATCACCGAACCGTTAACTTCTCGGCTTTTCGCTTGTTGCTCAGCATGTTGCTTCATTGCACTCTCCATATATCTGCAGTAAAGGATATTAGATTTTAATACATCAACAAAAACGACTCAGGCTAAAATGTTTCCGACAAATGCGTCTTCGCCTGAATCTGTCACCATCATAATTACAAAAAGAGAAGAGTTTTTATCAACCGATAAAGAAATCATGGAAGCAATTAAAAGTTGATTCGAACAGTGCCCAACGTGAATTTTGCAGCTAACACTGCTCGTTAGAAAACAATCGACAATGTAATTGCATTGAATTGTAGTGGTAAATTACTCAATATGAATAGAACTCTAAAGCAAATTATCAGAACCGCTTTATGCCCCTTGCAGAGTTTATTGTGATGACGCCCTGTTTCTGGGCACGTAGTTATTTATGGCCAACAGATAGCAGCAAACTGAGAAGAGATAAAGCTTGCGTTAGCAACTTTAGTGGGCATTAATTAGCTGCATCACAAAATCGCTCTCAGGTCAAATCTCGCAATCTCGAAATGGCGAAAAAGTTCAATAAAATGTGCTCAAAGAGCCGCATCTCTCTGTTCGCTTCCACAAATAATTGGCTGAAAGGTATTTTTCGTTCAGCAGTGGGGTCAATAAAAATACGAACATATTATTGCACGTATATGGAATTCGTAGTTATTGTTTATTTAATGAATGAGCGTATATCATGTCGGCTTTTTTGGAACACCGTGTAGGTTGTTGAAGCATTGAAGGAAAAATGTTCTCATCAGTTTTTTAAATGAAAACCACATTTGTCAAGAGTCGATTATTTGAAAAGACATAAAACTGGAGCGATATCGAGCTTCGAAAAGAATTATTCGTCATGATATCATGTCTAGCGCCGATAAGAAACTATGCAAAGGTGTATTGCGCTTCTAAAAATATGTCAACGGTCTCCTCACCTCTCTCAAGACTACTGATTCAACGGTTCAACGGCATCCCGTTTCCTCTAGGACCCCAGAGGAAAAAGAGTAATACACTCGGGCCACTCTTTACTTATTGTGATACCGTGTTTGTTTTCCTGTAACCGATCCCTTCAGCTTTCCAATACTTTTCAAAGTTGGCGAAACCGATTTCTCAAGGAACTGCTGGGATGAATTCACATGTATTTACTTGTAAAATAAGAAATACTGGTGGATGCTAAACAACCCAAAATCAATACATGTCCGCGGATCCATCAACATCACTGCCGTGTCCCCATCCGAGGTAAATATTTCAGCATGAACATTAAAAAACATGAAATAACGACCTCCTATGGTATTTTTGTTGGTCCTCTCTTTCTCGTTTGATAAGAGCCGGTCTAGCAGCATCCTGACGTTGTTTGGCTCGCTCGGCAACCACTTTCATCTTCTCAAGGGAACCGGCAAAACGCGCCCTCAACTCGAGTGATGCTGCACTCAACGTCTCTCCATCGCACGTCATCCTTCTATAAACAATTATTTCGATTTCATCATCAAGAGAGGCAAAGATTACCGAATGCCATTTTATAAACTACAAATCTTCCACAAGAACAGATTACTCAGATCCCTTCTGAACTGTTATGAGGACTGCCGTGGCCATTATCTGGGTACCAGAAGTTAAAACAGCTATATCCTGGCGACATAGCTCGTAAGGACGAATCCACGCCAGAAGCAGCATCAACACATTCAGAGAGATTTCAACAAATGCGTCGCTCTTAGCTGCGAACACACAAACGACCATAACACGACACAAGCATTTTCCATTAACCTGAGTGCTCTTACAGCCTTTGAACATTCCGCTGGTTTAAAACACGCTTCTATGGTTGCAGCACAAATTTTGAAGGCATGCGGAACTTGAAAAGAGTCAATTCGAATTGTAAATAACTTCCTAAGGCCCTAAGCTCATCATTTGCGAGTGCAATAACCATCTTTAGATGTAGTTCCTTGTTTGTTCTATCTTCACAACCTATAATGTGCTCAGCGAAGCTGGTTGCTGGTGAATACCGAACGTACACTTGTATGCTTTGTTCATCTTTTGAGCTTAGTAAACAGACACAGCTCGATCACAGCTAGATGATACCAACCGTGTATTTCTGGCAAATAAGCATAAAGCGAAGAATCTGCAGTTTTTGAGTTATGAAATGTTTTCGCTTCAGATGTGCACAAATGAGACTCACTTCAGTTGCTGAGATGTCCCTTCAGAGAGTGCGGTCGGTGTAATCGGTTGAACGGTGGCCAATCCGCCCGCATTCATTGGACGACAAATCTGATGCCCACAACACAAAAAATGCACCACTGATTTCGTTTGTTGTCAGCCGCACAGCAACCTCTCCTTATGTCTGTCCGTGTTTTCTTTTGCTCGTTGCTTTATCGATTCCAACAACACTCGACGTTTTTCTTCGTAAATTCGTTCGGGGCGCCCCCGAAAGAAAATAGTGTGCACTCTCCGATGCTAAAAAAAGAAACGTATCGTTTTTTCCGAATAGCTGTTCGGCTAATTTTGAAGACGACGAACGGCGCAATTCACGAACCGCTATGTCGTGTGGAGGAAGAAAGGAAGGCAGAGGTAGAGAGAAGTATTGAGGAGAAGATGATAGGAAGAGTTGGCAGGTCATTTGAATCGAAGTTGGAATCATGAAAGTATTACTTTTACGAAATATTTCGAGAGGCCATTTTGTTCTTTTGTTACTTTTATCGAATAATTTGTCGTCGAAAAACGTTTATTTTGTTTTCATTCACACAAAGATATTCAATCATTCTATTCGTATGCCGCAACAAAACTAATGGAGATATTATGAAAAGTTTCTTTATTTCATAAAATCAGCCTCGTAAAATGCGAAAAACGATGCAGCGAAGGAATAAAAAAGAAGGAAGAATATCAACGAACTGTAGTCACAATATTAGCACCCCCCCCCCCCNTTATAAATGTGTTAATTAGTCAACAGTGGAAATGTTCTCCTAGTAGAAAGTGATGTTCAACACATCGTGTCAAATCGAGCTGTCACAACGATCGCAGATCACAAAGACCTCGCTGAGTGCTGCTTGTACTCTTAAAACAATTAGTCATTGACACATACGCTCATACAATAAGCTAATATATGTTTGCATTTAAAAATTGACACAATTTTGCAGCATTATTCCATACGATAAAATAATAACCATATCAAGTAACCTATAGTAACACAGAGGATCGTTTCGTAGTGAATTGAATTCGACGAGGAAAACTTTTTAAAAAATTTATCATTTACAGCGACTAATTGAAATGATTCTTCTAGCAACTTTGACGATATTAGAAAATGAGTATTTGGGAAATATAAATAGAAAACGCACAAATAAAAGTTTATGGATTAGTGAACGAAGTGGTATCCACATTACTGAGTTCGTTTCGAATTTATATCTATCCAATCAATAAATATCAATAGTATGGAGAAATATGCAGAAAAATAAGAAGTTGACGAAATATGGGCAGGATGGTGGAAAAATAACAGAACGAAAGCAATAAACATCCTAGTGAACCGTGAGATGCACAACAACTTGAATAAACGATGAAGGATGAGTGATTTGCAAAAAAAAGAAAAAAAAAAGAAAAAACGCTCTACAAACGTCAAATAAAACAAATTCGTCGAAAACGCAAAGTCACGTGAAGCGAATTCAAATCCCATACAACACACAAATAATGGATCTTTCAGGCAAGCCCTAAGTGGCATCTTCCTCGATTAGCAATTAATAACACAATCAAGTTCTCTATTAGCCTCTATCTCACCTCTATTGGCAACATCTCAAATCATTTCATTCCCACCATCACAGATGAAATTTTTAGATCGTTTAACAATCGCAGTCCATTGCAATATGAATTATTTCGATTACGATAGGAAATTTTGAGTTAATTTGAAAATATAAGCAAAGCTATGAAAGCGAACGTCGTGTGGAAGGCGGTCGTTGAGGCAATTGCGCTATTAGTGAAGTGGACAGCGTTGCGGATATGCAAGTGGTTGGAGGGTTACAGCACAGTGTTTAGCCTGAGGGAAATATTAACGCACCATCATAATGTCTATTAGTTGGGCGATCAATTGAATGGAAGGCGAACAAACTGACGATGTTAATGCTCAGGTGGGCCATAAGGATCACGTTGTTTCCGAAATGCCTCAAGAAGAATTCCTTCACACTACAAGCAGGTAGATGACATTCAATATGCACCTGCCACAGCAACAACTTACAGCAGGTAGATACAACATCTTCAAATGACAAAACTGATGTCGGCAAGCTTGAAAGGTTCTGAAAAATGTCATTATTTGTATGCGCCATAACTTTCGCTCTCTCCAATCAACCGATATTTAAGGTTTGCCAAAACTTTGGAAGAAGTGAATATAAAGTTGCAAGTTGAGTTTCAAAGGAGTGATATTTCGGCATATGGAATTTGTTTATCAACAAAACAATCATTCTCTGGAATCGTTCTCATCTCAACAACACCACAGCATATGATTCACCGATTCTTTCTCTGCTTCGTTTTTATGTGCTATTTTTAGCCTTAATTCGTGAATTGTTCGAAGCCGATATAGACGGTTTATTCCGAAGCATTTACAAATGCAGACACTTTGATCTGCAAATATTTCACATTTCACAACATAGGTGCTTTCTTTTGTTCGCAAAAACATTGACACACCTTTAGAGCGAGCTTGGCGTGATGAACAAAAATTACACGTAAATTGTTTCATAAATACAAGTAAAATATAAATTACGCATTTTGTTATATTAAATAGGACAATGAAAATTTGATACATTCTATGTGTTAATTAATGAGCAAATTACTTTTGTGTATCAACTGGAAAGTAAACGGCCGCAGTTACTACTTATAGTACACGTTTATACAAAAAAGGCTTGTCTTCACTGATAGTGCCTTTTCATGAGAGTGGTATTTGGGATGGCAGAGGGCACAAAGCCATGGAAAATGCTCAGCTTGACATAGAAATACTCACAATAATAATAATCGACATAGAAATATGGGAGTAAAATCTGTCATAAGCTTAAACCAACAATATAGTGCTCTCAAGTGCTTTTAAAAATGTCATACCTTGGTGAAGGAAAGGAGTGACGGTAATGCGGACGACGTTCGACAGAATCAAGCCGAACGCAGAGAAAACGGGGAATAATGAGTAAATAAATAAAGCAATGCAAATGACTCTGCTCAGCATGTGACAAACAAAACAAATAAACCATTAATAAAAAAGCTGTGAGTTGAATGTCTTTAAAGAATTCTTTTTTTTTCCGTTTTTTCGTTTTTACAATGAATTCGTTAAGCACACGAATTGATCGTTATTTCATCATGAAGGTGTTAGTGCTTGAGACGGAAAAGATGCAGAAAGGAATATAAACAGTGATGAAAAGTGGGGGAGTACAGCACATAGGCATTCTCACTAAGGTTCGGTAATGAATGTTAAGGTCACTTGTGGATTTGCAATGTTCTTCTTCGATGGACGTTTGCAAAGAACGACATAAGTTAATAACGACTGGACATATCGGCCATATAAAGTGACAGCATATGCGTTCTCTGCAATTCTTTATGCGACCATTCTAAGAACTCTCAAAAAATAGTAATGTGTTTATGTTTCGATCCAAGAGATCACACAAATCCTCCACGCAAAAAATGCTTTTCGACTTGAACGACAGTGAAATGTGGCTCGATAAGTGACGAAGAAAATCCGATCGATTGTAAAATATATGAAAATTTTGGTACATTTTAAATATTTTTCACTCCTTTCATAAGTTGAGGAATGCATTCATCACAAAGTGCAGACTCAATTCTTTACTGAGTTTGTCTCAAAAACATTTTCTGATATCACGAGGCACAACGCCAATTTTGTAGCGATACTATCCAACTTCAGAAACCCTCCACCTCGAGTGCTTCGCGAATGAAATTTATGCGAAACAAAGACAAATAAATACAGACTCATCTTAGCAGCCTTACCGTTATGCGCTATTCAAATACAGAAAATAATCACTCAAGTACAGTGTTGATGTCGCAATTTGGAATAGAATACATAAGCAAACGCCAGACATTTGCGCCCAACTATAATCGAAGCACAAAACTACAACAACAGCTGTTCAGTGGAGCAGACGTTTGCGCCAAAGTTTAGAGCAGAAAACATGAGTTCTTTACATTCAACACCGCTAACTCACATAACTATTTGAGATGCAAAGCAATAACCTTATGCATCACTGATCTCTGAAATAAAACGAGTGAATAAAAAGTGGAAAGGCGGTAATACTTGGGCTGATCGGTGATCGGTTGACGAGGATGCAATATGGACCCGCCGATGACCATCGAATTGACTATGTATAGGCGTACGCAGATTGTTGTTGGCAGCGCAATAATTTCTGCACGAGATGAGCCAATCGACAACGCGATGCCCAACACACCATGCACACATTTATACACACCGACACTCACTCATCACCGCATCAACAATACTCACACACTATCGTCGCTCTTACCTTGTTCTTTTTTTTTTGAAAATACAGTAAGATGAGATACAGTAGGCTAATTACTGCATCACTTTGTTACGTCAACGAGAAGTGTTAGTGCGTACAAAGCAATGAACATTTTGCAAGATACGAACCCTACAAGCATTCAATTTCTCACCATTTTTGACTATCGTTTCGGTTGTGGTTTACTGTCACACCGATTGAGGGAATGTAATCCTATACCCTCCACCAACTGCAATCCGTCTGTTGAATTAACCGATGGAGATAACGTTGCGCAACTCGTGGTGATCCGATTCAAAACGAAACAAAGAATGTATTCTTTGCTATCAGCGATGTGCAGTGTGACGGACAATAATGAAGTAATAAAGAGATGCATCAACATATTTAACTTTCTTGTTAATATTTCAGTAGCTGTTAAAGTCATCGATCTACAACCACTTCAAGCCGAATTAGCTGAGAAAGGTTAAACGCATAATGCACATAATGCTCATTTAAGGCTTTTCTCAATAAGACGCCTATTTAAACGGTTACATTACCACTTTTTGTGGGAAATCGGTTCAAGACTGGGATGGGATTCCTTTCATTACCCAATACAAGCCCAAGCCAAGTACCTTTTATGCTCACTTTACAGCACTGCTATCAGGTACAGTTCTATTCACTCAAATATTTCAAAGTCCCATTTTTGCATCGAAATTAAGTAGGAAAACATTTCGAAGTGAAAACGTTCGATAAGCAATTTCCAAACAAACGAAATGAGAAAATGAGCATTCAGTATTTAAGCGATCGAAACAAACAGCACTTAAGCAAGTTTCTAATTGTGGAATATATATTACATTTCAGATATCGCTTAAACTTTATTGATGTGATTCATTAATTTTCACAGCATTTCGTTGATATTAGCCGAGTTGACTGTTGATTTAAATCGCATAAGGCTGATGGCAAATCGCATAGTAATATTAAACATTCATAGGGGATGAATAACGTTGCATAACGAACTCATTATATCAATAATTTGTTAAGGAAGTAATGAGAAGAATGCTGCAAAAAAAAAGAGAAAAAATGTACATAAAAGAGCACTGAGAGAGTGAGTGAAGAAATGAAGGAGATGACACCGAACAATTGTAAATGCGAAAGTAACGGATTAGATCGCAAGAATATCACTCGAGTTCAATGCAAACGAGTCGTTCAGGTATTGTTATCACCACGAACGAAATTCAAATATTGTCTATTCATTTGGCGCTTCAATGTTGAAACATCGATGACACCCACAAACGAATTCCACAAACTGATAACGTTCCTCGCAAATATTCGCTAAACGATTGTGCAAAACCGGTCTCTGCGGAGTTGCTTAGAATGGCGGCGTATTCTGCGAGAGTTGAACAAGCATAAACAGCAGTCAAAATGAGCCAATCTGAACAAAACTTTACACAATATATTAAGATCGGATTTAACTCGGGATTAACTTTGTTAAAAAATAGTCAACACGCTCTAGATATCATGGTGCAGATAGCTCTTGGGTGGCAGGGGGAAGGTGAGGGAGGGGAGGCGGGGGGGGGGGGGGGGGGGGGGGGGGGGGGGAGGGGTGAATACACGCACTGATTACACGCACACAGTCTTTTCTGCAGTACTCGTCTCTGCAAACAAGGCTGCTAAACTCCGGCAAAATGCATAATCCTTGAAGGCCGCATCACAGATCGCAATATCCGGGCACTTAAGCACACCAAGAAATGGAGATTAATGAGATGCAAAAGGTATTATTATGTTCATGTGCATATTAAAGAAATCTCCAATTCAACACAAAACGGGGATTCCTGATGCAGTCAGACGAAGCGATAATCGTTTGCTTTATGCCACGAGCTTGTAGGAAGGGAAGAAGGGTATGATATGCGTTGGGACAAGTACAGACAGATGCGATTTTTGGGGCTATAGATGAAACTAGCTGACAGCATTTTGAACAGCAAAAGGGCCATAAACTTTCCCGATAACTGACGTACAATTTAACGTTATTAGCGCAAGTTTCAAAGGTGATACTATGCGATAAACAATATCTTAAATCACTTACCACTAACAATAAAGACTGCCTTAAGACATTCCATTATACATTTGACACCAAATGGAGAAGGACGATCCCATCCTGACAACCATGCTTGTCAGGAATACTTCAGTCCATCCAAAAAGCTTGCCAAAGACATGCTGTGAGCGACCTTTTGCTGTGAGGAAGCAACAGAACGGAATCAAAAACTTGCACAACCTATGCATTTGTATCTGTACGTGTATACATTTGTATGTATATATTATATACGCACGATATAGTTATTTGTGTACACATTTACCACTGCATAAACATATATATATGTATATATATATATATATATATAATACTTTCATATAACACTTTCTAATATATAACACTTTCTAAGACGAAAAGCGAAGTTGCGGAAGAGCGTATCAAAGCAAATAAACAACTGCCGACGATGTTTATCATCAAAGTGATATGCGCTATGACAGGTCAAAACCAAAAGTCGATTACTGGTATCTACCGCCCTCTTCAAAGCCACACATAAATGACCAATGAAGAAATAGTCCCGAGAAAGGTTCAGAATAGAGAAGAAAGAAAACTTTTTAAGCTTAGCAATAAACATCCTAATTTAAAACCAACAATAAGCTCTTCACTTCATACGATTGTTTACATGTGCCGCCAACAACAATCGAATGTGACGTACAATGTCCAGTCGGTGATGCTCGAAAGCTGGAACGACCACTTGAAAAACCGAACTGCGATGGTTTTCAGCCACTTGAAACCGTTCTACGTTGTGCTCGTTGCGTCTCACTTAAGCACCCCAATAACAATCCACAGAAAAAGTGAAATAAATTGGCCCATTTTCAAGCTGAGTGTACAAATTTCATTGCATTAACAAATCTTGCTTCATTAAAATATGAACTGAATAACCTCGTCCCCTTCCCTCCCAAAAACCTTCACACATAAGATAAAAAAATCACCCATCTGTTGTAACATGCAAATGAGCTAGTATGACCTTTGAACCACAAATAACGATGGCAATTCTTTTCCCAACGAACTCCCCCCGAGCTGTTCAGCGAAGAGATGTGAAATTTTTCGGCCGTGAAATATGGTACTCGATTAAACTACAATTCAGCAATGCAACCCTTGGGTTCATTCGTGTTTTCTGATTTACTATATGCACTTGGAAACCAACAACTCAATAAAAGAACTGCAGAGTAATGTATAGCAATGCCTCTAAAAGTTTTAATCAATTATATAAATGGCATTCAAAGATTTGACCGCTGATGAAAGAGATACAGCAGTCAGATAATTGAAAAACATTTTCATATCTACGCTTGGAAATAGAAGAAAGCACCTGGAATGAATGGAAATTCGTTTTAAAAATGGGTCCAATTAACAAAACAGCCAAACATTCTGGAACACTGTATATTTTGAGTATTCGGTTTTATGAGTCAGCTAGTGACCGATCGAGATGAACGCTGTTAGCTAAGTAGTTGCATCAATAAATTAAGTGTGGAATCCATTTTGATACAGTTATTAGTCTATATAGAAAAACAAAAAATATGGCGATTGTACTCGACTAGAGGGATGTTTCAAGTGAAGTGGAAAGTATGTCAAAACGTGCAGAATGTCAATCCTTGAATATAGGAAGAGAAATGATCTCCACACCACAACAAACATTATCTACAGTCTTCGTGACGACTGCAGTAGGCGCCGAACATGGCGAAAAATATTTTATATGCGTCATCGCTCATTCGGTGTTCGTCAGCAATAACATCAACACATCAGCACCAGATATGCCACATTATTGAGAAAATTGTGAAATTACTTTATTCATCAATAAATTTTCAGTAATATAAATAGGTTGAAAATTTTGTACAATCCATCCTATTATTTTCGTATGCTCGGAGCAATAGAATTTCAGGAAGGAGAGGGGATCGAGTGGATATGAAAGGAGGGAGGGAGGAGAATGAATGCGTGAAAGCAAAAGATAATAGAGATATTCAGTTAGAGCGTACTAAATCAAAACTTTGTTGGAGAGGAAGAGGTGAGATCCTCGACGTCAGTAGTGCCAAACTTATAGCTAAAGTGATCGCAAAGCTCAATGAATAATTGAAAATGCGGAAAAAATGTGCGTAAACCTAAGAGAGTATTGCTTTCACCTTCAACACTGAAGTGATGAAACATATGACCTAAGAGAGTAAAACGGAAGGTCACTACACTATGAGTCCAATTCCTGAGAAGTATCAAAAATATATTCACCACCATCAGTGCAGTCTCCTCTTATTTTATGGTTACATCCGCATCGAATGTGCATCTCTACAATATAACGGCACCGTTAAACATCGCTGAATTACGAACGCTCAACACAGCCGTTCGTAATAAATAAACTTTTTGCAACTTTATAGTCTAAATTAGTAGTATATGACAGTATAAATTATCTTAATGATATATACAGTACGCTTGAAATATAACGACAGAGTGTGTCTCTCTTTCATAAGAAAAACAACATGAAAGTATAACTGATGAACTGTCTAACAAAGTGGTAAAGGCAAAATAAAGTGGGAATCGACGCTGAGGCAGCCCTTCCGCTATAGTTTACATCTCGTCAGTGAGCATCCTGCAAAAATTGCTCGTTCTATTTTCCATTCATCGACTACTTCAATTTGATCGACATCATGAGTCGAAATTTCACAAAGTGACTGGTTGAACCAGTTCGACCGGTCGAGTTATATAGACTATACCATCGCTGAACACCAAATCAAAGTTCCGCTCCCTTTCAGAATTTTGGACCATCGGTTCGAGAGTTTAGAAGTGTGTGCTGGGAAAACACAAATATCTTAATTGCCAAACCCCCAATTTTTAAAGCGTCGATCGGGTTTATGACACCCTTTCCGTCTGACCCTAGCGTCGGCTTCAAATATTTGCATGGATCAGCTGGGCGCAAAAATATTTGGGAAAATGAAGTGAGGATTCTTCGAAATGGCAGCTCATCTATTCAATCGCTGCATAAAAAACTCAACGAGACGATCGTATTACCTATCTTTCCCTGGATAATGACAAGTTGTAAAATCTCCATAGAAGTTAATTGCATCTCCGCACTAGGCAGGTCACGCAGCACGATTTACATACGTAAATTTAGCTGTGCAAGACGGATTCAACGGCACCGCTCTCATATTTACAACTTAGACGGAACAGTGATAGCGACAGAGCTGATGAAGATGCTCCGAGTTATGGAATACACCTAAACTGTTGCAACTTTTTTTCCAAGAGAATTGATACCTTTAAGGAATTCGTATGACGCCTTAACAATACAGCAAAAATTCGCAGGAAGTAAAAGCTTGACGACGACGCTTACTTAACTTAGTTAATTATGCAAGGATGTGTAGCAATTATTGGGAATGTCCTGCGGGAGTTTGTAAAGGAAATCGAATGTGCGTATGCCTTGCGATATCGTTTAGGACAACACTGTATATGAAAGTATAAGTAAACGAAGATTTAATTATTGCAGTGCTCTTTGACACTGTTTCCAATGAAATTCAGCAACAAGAAAAAGCATTTGCGATCAGTCGAACAATGCATAAAACATTGGCGATTTATTTCAGATGACGTTCACTGAATACGACAATCATAAGAACATCATTCGTGTAATTCATGGATTACTAAATAGAACGTTTTTAAGACATGTCTGTTGCATTACAGCGACACGACAATTGCGCCTCCGTAGAACAACCTACAAAACTGAGCATACATCGCGGGAAGGATACGACAATGCGGCATTCGGGGAGGATTCAAATGAAACAAACGTGGCAGAAAGAGTGAAATGGCGACTGGTTACGGCGATCAGTAGAAGAGTGCCGTAGCAGATGGACGACTGCGCTTATTGAAGAGAAAGGAATCATTTGAATAAAGACATTTGCAGCTGAATAGGTGGACGGACGCTCGTTTTGGCCGAGTCCACTCCCGTCGTGAAGTTTGTAGCTCGAGCACATTTCTGGGAAGTCAAGGAAGGAAGAAGGGCGTTTACGCCTCTAGCACAGTACTCTCAAGTAAGATCATACAATCATTCCTTTAAATCCGCTCGTCTCCCCGTCACTGCCAGCGGAAACGAACGACAGGCAAATGCCCCCGTTTAATCATGTTCATCACCCACTGTCACATTCTTCGCACTTATATAAATAGGACAGCAAATGCATCGATGATGGATGTAACTCTGAGTGAATTATCCATTTAACAAAAAGTGAAAACACGGAATTACATAAGCGGAGAGTCTGATCGGTGAGCCGATCACAAAATTATGGTATTGTATGGCGCGGGAACTAACGCCTGCTAGTGCCCGATCGGGCTATGAGGAATAGACGACTGTGAATCGTCGTGCCCTCTAATGCGCGTCCACACTTATGCCCACCCACAACCTAAATGAAAGGAACCCCTAAACGATATGATCGTAGTGGAGATAGCAAAAGCGTATCACAAAAGAGTGCACCGGATGTGTGATTGTGGACAACACGACGAACAGCTTAGAGAGCGTGCGAAATGAGGAGAGTAACACGCGACCGTTATTGCGAATGGCCACTTCGTTCCGTTGTTGGCTGTCGAATGAGTGCGAGCGCATCACAATGAAACAAATATACGAGCTTGTCTACAATACAATGGCTGATTGCTTCGACAATGAAGCTATAGGTGTTAAGCTGATTCGTTTGGGTCATGCTGCTCCAGAAGTCGAGGCTTTGATTCGACTGTGGTGACATCAGTGATGGCTCCATCCAACTTTGAGGTGGAAGTCGACTTGATTTCCAAGAGAAATGCTTATCCTTCTGTTTTACTGCATGCGATACCTGTTGTATACCTCGGCAAAATGAGTGTGCTTTGGACTGGGAACCATCACAGTAATAGTATCGTCGTGCTTGCTACATAATATTCTTTGACGTTCAAACAGCAGAAGTGAAACGAGTTAGGAAGTTCTTTACAGAACATCATTCTTAGCGCATCAAAAAACATGCGCGTACACGGAACCGAACCAGTGATCAGTTTGTTCAGCAAATCTTTGCCATATTGTTAATGAAAAAGCTTTTGGCAACTTCCATAAAATAGATACTGCTTTCAATGAACGACTTTTCACCTTTTTTTAGACGGCGATTTTCGTAACCCGAAACCACGATGGGGCTGACTACTTAGCGAGCGACTCTCGTTCCGTTCTCACAAGGCGCCGTGATTGTTTTCGACTAGGGAAAAACACATTCAAAAAGTTTAAATGCATTTCATGATGGTGACGAATTTGGCTAAGGGGAGTTTCCTCTTAAAAATAATTTCGCTCGTGAGAGGAAATTCTGAAAGTTGAGAAAGCTTCGAGGTTAGTGAATGCTCAGTTTCGTTTAACAACTCTTTAAGGTTGAAGCAGTGAAATTCGGAAATTCAAGAGAGATCGATACATTTGTGCTATACGAGTGCCATCAATCACGCCATGTTTAGGCGGAAAGCTTGCATTTTAGATTCCGTATCAAAGTGACGTTTTACGGTGGGCAATTATGGTCAGTCATGCCTTTCAGTCACTCTTAAGAGCTTATCGTTCCATCCATAGCACCTTTACGTGGATTAAACAATGAGAGATTAAATGCCAACTAGCTGCCTTCATTCACGAACCTTCCCATTGCAAATTTCCACATTATGTGTAAATATTATGCCTTTTCACAGTTATCCGATGTGGTGAACAAAACAGCTAATCTCGAGGAAATACATCTTTCTCAGTGTGCTGATTCATAAATATTGCGGCAAAGATTGGAATTATGTTGGGCGCATGAACGAATACACGGACAGAAAGTTTAAAACGGTTTTTGTTTCGTGAAAACCACCAGTTTTTTAACATAAGAGGTGAAAATAAAGCCCACTTGAGTAACTGCCAAACACTTGCCATCAAGCAGTATCCACTAACAGTTCAAAGGTCAAATTTTTAGAACTTGCACCGACCAGCTAGCTGTTCATGTTCACCTATGGTAACAATACATTCGTGACTCAGAATCATTTAGGAAATATCCACATGAGAGAGGGATATTCCATTTGCAAAGAAGTGGAGTCGGATTTTGCGAGTACATTTTCAAGAAATGCAGCCAAAAATAATTCAGTGGGATAATGAGTTGAAGAGAAAAAACACTGCAAAATATGGAATTTTAGGAGAGAAATAAGTTCAGCTGCTGAGCTTTGTGAGACTCCCTACGCACACAATTTAGGGGAAGAGATTTCCTTCGTGGAGTACGATAAAAATAGAACACACATCAAAGGCGGTTTGCGAGCGCAACGAACAAACGGACAGCCGGTTCGCTTAACGCCATTTTTTTGTTCGGTGCATTTTTTCTACGGTTATTTTTTTTGCTCGTTTTTTACGTTGCTAAACCTCGCATAATACTCTCTTTGCTTCTTAGCTTGCAAGCAACAAACTCTCTGAACTCCCAGTATGAGTTCTCTTCACTGCAGTTAGAAATGCACAACGTTACATAAAGTTAGAAGAGAATATGCGAACGGGAACACCTATCAAGTTATGCGTAGTTTACTTCCGACTAATCAGAGTTCTCTCAAAATATGCATACGTCTTTTTTACTTTACAATTTATTACTACTTCTTTATAATAAATGTAAATCTTATAAGTGCCTACTGTAGCTTACGGAATCGAGAATTTTTGTTGGAAATTACTTTAATGTCTTCATAGAAATATTCTCTGTATTCCACTCCAGCGTCATCGAAAGAAGAAAAACCGCCATAATACGTCGTTTACGAGCGAGTGTGACTGTCTTCGTAAGACTGCGAATGCGTCATGTTTGCACTAATGTTTTGTTGCATGAAAAATTGCTAATTAAAAGTTTTTATTTCTTTTGCAATGGGTCAGAGAATTATTGTTATTGCCCATGTTACCGTTATTTGGAGACCACACATATTGCGTAAATTTATAAAGTTTCAGCAAGATTTGGTTACCCGAAGCGACGACATGAACCCAATTCTTTTGTTTTCCGAGCAAGCACCCTATCTATTACGCTACCATTGACCAACTGTCGGACATCTACCAAGCTACCCGCAACTCCAAATGTGTTCGTTACTTTTGGAAAAGCAATGGTTACTAACAAAGAAAGAATATAGTGAGCTTACAACAAACTTAAAACTGCACAATAGCGGAGGTGTCTATACATTAATGAGGTGACCACAAATTTAATTCAAATAGCCGTCGAGACAGAACATTACACTCTGTTGAGTATACACATCTTTGGTGCAATCAATTCAATGCATCGTAAATTTTAGTTCAATCGGAAATGCTTCCCTTTGCAAAGGCTGTGCGAGAAATTATTTCTAAAATTTCCGCTAGAACATTCACCCTGCCCCCTCCTCCAATATTGAGTAATTGCTGTTTATATGCCTTTGCAAATTTTATAAAAGCATGTTGCAGCAGCACTACACATTTCTGTAGGCCCATGTGTCTAGCAGCTCTCGAATAATCGAAATTCATGAGGCTCAATGCTGCGCTGATGAAATCTGATGGATTAATATAAATGATAAGATCTCATTGCATCACGTTATATACGAGATATTGCACCTAAAGGCACCATAAAATCATTGTTTCGTTACCAATCGAGCCAAGTCAAATTAATTCTTAAAGCAAAGATTCGTACAACCGGTCGGTTTCGAAGAAAAAATGCATCCCTCAATTTCGAGCGTTGTTTTTATTCACTTAAGCACCTTAAAGCATTCCACCGCATTTCACGGTAGTCTCTTTCGCATGCCTTTTCATTGTGACGTAAGTAGGAAGTATAATATTCACGCAGTACATTCAAATCTCTAAAGAAGAGGTTGAGGAGATAAATTTTGTGTTCCTTTAGAGTTCATACTAGGAAAGGATATCGAGTGGAGGAAAGACTTTGCATCCTCTAGCCCAGAGTGTCCTCTCTCAAGCTTCTTCAGCAAGTTTTACAAATTTTTAAGCATCGATTCATTGCCTTTGGGGGCATATAACGGCAAGGGTTCGGAACTTGGACTGAAAGTGTAAACGAGAGCAATAGGAGTGCCGCAGTCATTCGCTCTCTCGATGAGGAAAGGCGCATATTAGGCGTGAAATACGACACCTATATCAGGAAGAATGAACTGGGAACCTTATTGGGTCGAAGTGGAATGAAGAAGAGGACGGGTGTACGGGTAAGTGGTTGTTGTTTACTGGGTTACGCAGCAGATGGTTGCTCACTGGCGAGTGTCTCCTTTGTGCGCCATCCGGAGCTGACAATGCGGCAACGATTTATATGCGCTTTGCTGTTTGAAACAGCCTGCCACATTCTCAGCTGCACAACCACAATACCGCTACCTCGCAATAATGCATAACACCTCAGTGGAACATTTCTGAAACTTATTCATGCCATTATTCATTCATCCAGAATTATTTTATTTTCTATACTTAGGGGACGGATTTTAGAACAGATTTCGCAAATTAACTGTATGTCAGTTATATAGAGACATTCCACAACAGCCTTATAAATAATCAGCAAGCAAGCTATTGACGATCGAATCCGAGCGTTATAATTCAAACTGACACTGTCTCGAGGGTTGCTGTAGCGCAAGGGATTAAGAATGGAATAATATGAGCTCCGAAATTCATATAATCACTAGCAAGCTCTGGAATCCCACTCACGAGTCCTCGAATTCCCTTTGTTACTAAATTTAGAAGTTGAGAGAGAAACTTAAAGAGAAGGAAGAAACTAGGGTCGCGCAGTCTCTATTTTCATTTCTGTGGTATTTGGGAAGTAGATGCAAGAAACAAGCTATATATTTCTTTCGCTATCTTATAACATACGCATGTGTTAAAACAGAGAAGTGCCTATGCAATAAAGCAAACAGTTGAGCTGAAGCAGTAAAAATCTAAAGGAACAACCTCGGGGTGCAAAAATATCATTTCAAATAACACGCCCACAAACTGTACCACAACGAAGCACACTCGTTCCCACTTTCCAGTCCAAATATTCCACACTTAAAATCTCTGTGAAAAAATTTTGTGTTCGCACATTAAACTCGTCTGACTTCTAAATGCACAATTTATGCTCCTCTTTTTCTTGCAAATGTTGCGCCGAAAAGAGATATTTGTATTTTGGACCATATTTTCTGGATTCTATTCGATCTAGTGATTGAAATCCGTGTTCATATTGGACAAATAAGGACACGGTCGTTTATGTGATTGTTTTATTCGTAATAGATAAATACGGATACAAACATTTTTTGACAATATGCTGAGATGATGCAAGCACTATGGACAAACCATCTCAATCGTAAGGCAGCCAAGAAATTTTATGAGGGTAAATGAGGAGTTTCCAGCAGCCGCTGCTTTCGCTACTTCGCTGTTGTTGAATCGTGCTATGGGAACGATAGAAACGGCATTTTTAGAAGTTTCAAGGAAAATATTGTCAGTGATACGTTCGAATTATTTTTTTTAACTAAATCGCAGTAACAAAAAAAGGTGAGTTGCGACAGTGGCAGAAAAACGTGGAGTTTTGCGTTGAATTGCTCTCGAGTAATAAATATTGAGGCTGCAATTCCAATTGAAATTGACAGGATTCTTTGTTCATTAGCAAAAATCCACAAATTTATTAGCTTTTCGCACAATCTTACAAGTGGACAAGAAACGATCACAGAAACCGACTTCGAGCACGTTGAAAAATCGTTAAAACCCTGACAACACATAGTGCAATTTAAAATGTCGCAATTATATGCACACCTGTAATATTATTCCCGGAAGGCTGTGGCTGGTACAAACAGAGATTGAGGCATTTAACAAGGCAGCGTTCATTCTATGAGCACTTCAATTGCTCTTCAGTAGGAAATGGTCTTTCAAAAAGTGTGAGTTCCGTAAATCTCGAAATTTTTCAGTAGCGTATGTCCCTTAATAATTTACTTAAACAGCCTCCAATGCAGCGATTGTCTGAGCGTGTAAAGATGTTCACAGAGTTTGGCATTACATTTAAACCTCAGCATGCGTTTTCCTGTTCTTCAGAGGTATATTATACTAAATGATCGCTACACCAGATGACCGTTCTATCAATTACCACACACTTTATAAACCTGACCTAGATACCTAGCAGTGATTGTTCATCTGCATTCGTCCAATAGTAAATTTTCACATCGATTTAGCATTTAATCGGTGAAATTATTCTCGTCTGCACTGCCAATCGAAGTCACATAATTAATAGGATTTCATCGAACAACTGCTGACTTAATCGTCTCTCCAACAAGCCAATTTGCATATTCTATAAGACGCTAATCGTGCTCACGCAATTGCTTCTCATTTTAAAGATTTCCCACTAATAGGGTAAAAGAAATGGTTTGGCAACAATGCTGCTGCTCTGCCGCACAACGATACGTCATATCGCAAAAAAAAAGCGCTTTCTTCTATTCTATTCGACTTCCGTCTTTTACGCCTCAAAGAATCCTAAAAATATGCCAGCAAAGGACCCATAGTCGATTCTATACCGCTTGTGAAGCTATCCACAAAAATAAATGCATATGAGACAACTATTAATATATAAATGCCATCATATACTCAGATTTCCGTCGCTTCTTCATTTATCACCATAGAACATTGGAAAACTCATTCAGCCACCTTTATCACCTCAAAATAAGGTAGCAATGCTCACTGACATGACCCGGTCTCTAAACCTGTGGGCGTTACGCCTGCATTTGCGCAATTATCATATCGCCCTTAACGAAGCATACCTCCTCGACAATGCTTCTCAAAAAAATCGTTTTCTAAACTTGAGCTGAAAGACCAACTTCTCTCCTCATCAGCTAATTCCCTGCCTCCTCCTGTAATTAATGCTGTACACAAGAGTATTTCGTTATTATATAAGCTGTTATTGTAGCACACGAACACATACACTGCTGCATATTCGTGTTGCTGTACACATAGGCGGTTGTACGTTTGCATGGACTACGGCTGGGAGAGCCTGATGAACTGAAGAAGAAAATAAACTCCACCTCAAGTGCTCTTCCCTCCTCCCCATTTGGAATCCTCAAAAACTACCTCTTGAGGTTCTATTCGAGTTAACACGATAATGCCTTTCTATGTGCCGTGAAAAGTGCACAGCTTTTATTCTACGATAGTTATAAATGAAAAAAGCCCCGGTTGTTTTTTTTTT
>JAARMF010000282.1:0-20230 GCA_022844705.1 Toxascaris leonina
TTTCAAGTTTTCAAGATGGCTCTTGACAATGCTCAACATTACGTTGCAAATTGAGGGAATATCGCTTGCAGTTTTCGATGATCTTTCAGCAGAGGTCACTGCAATTCCAACGAAGTTCAGAGCGCATTATAACCTCGAGATCACCTGCAATACAAACAAACACACTTATTTGCTTGAAAAATTGATATGAAGCATGCGAAATTTTCGGTCGGAAGCATTATGAGCGGCAAATTTTCCGTCCATTTGACGAATAGTTGNNNATACAAACAAACACACTTATTTGCTTGAAAAATTGATATGAAGCATGCGAAATTTTCGGTCGGAAGCATTATGAGCGGCAAATTTTCCGTCCATTTGACGAATAGTTGAGGCTCCGTATGCAGAATGTGGGCGCTGTAGGCAAGGTTGTGTTGGATGATTAATTTTGGGATCTTTAGCAGAAAGCTTAGTACCAATCCGGATGTTATCGGAAATATCCATAATTTGTACGAGCCACTTTTTCATATTAGACACAGTAAGAACTGAGCCAGGACACAGTAGTTATCAGTAGTTCTTTATTAGCAAACTTCGCCCATGTGAAAGTGCTCTAATCCACTTTTGTTAAGGGCCGACAACGAGACACCTTTCCAGATCGAAGATTAGCTTACCCTCACCGAGATATCAAACCCTTTGCACAATCAATACATACAACTTCTTCCTCAACTCTCATGCACAATGCAGACCGCAATCGCTCAAATAGCAGATGAGTTCAGACAGCTCGGCTCGACCAGGGTTATGCCAGCCCCGGTCAACAAACCAGCCACTTCCACAATCTCCTATCGCAGGATCAAGCATGTGCAGCAGTGCATATTTTTCTTAACCGAAGCAGTCACTCGTTTCATCGTTCTCCATGGGCTCCGTTTTTACGTGTTATTTATGGCCATGGCACGGTTGACTGCGACGGCGTTCAAGCTTGGAATAAACAAAAATTTTTAGGCATACTCAAATGTCTATAACACATAAGATGTGAAGTATACCTTCATTTCATTGCTGTAGGTTTAGTGGTTTATGAGTTTCACCAAATTGATATATAGATAAGCACCCCCACTGGCAGACGCACGAANNNAAGGATTTGCGAGCACAAAAACTGATGAGGTTATAAAAGCCTTGAGGTTTATGTAATTCCATCGATGTTCAGTGGAAATTAAATGCATCGAATCTTTAGACAGCACGCGATAGGAAGAGATTGCAGACAATCCAGGAAGAAGGAAAAGAGGAGGAGGGAAGCCAAATTGAGCAACAATCCCGGCAGGCTTCTCCACCAGTGGGAAAGTTGCTATGGATGATCGTACTCTAGCTCATGTTTAGCATGCTGATGGGAGTCGTTGATGAAACCTGGTTGTTTATTTTGGGCAGTGCGGGAAAGTGGGTTTGGGAAAAGCAACTCAGTTGGAACATTTATTTTTTGCAGAAGTGCAAGTAAGCTCCCACTTCAATGATTGCAGGTATCCCTACGGGATGAAACCAGGAGCGGAATATTTCGAATGCCTCGGGCAACCGAAGGACGAAGACTTCAACTGCAGTGATGGCCTCAGTTTCGATATCTCAAAATACGAAATCTATATTAGCGATCATCGACACTACTTCGATCACAAGGTATGCGAACTCTCTTTGCTCTCAGCAAATGAAAGTGCAGACGAAACCCATACAATAAATGAGTTTTTCATGACTGTGCTAGTCGGCCGATGATTGAGTGGTAAACGTTTTGCAAGATGGCTAAGAAAACACTTGACCAGAGATTAAAGAAAGGGTTCATTGTTTGAGATTAACTTCTTAAATTTTTTCGCATATCACTGGTTATCAGGACGTGAGTGTATTGTTGTGGATTCTCCTCCGTTGTGGATAGAAACGCCGTTTGCAAATGTCGGATGTCTTAAATGCCTACCCGATGCTAATACATCGCTTGCTTTCGGCATGCCTTTNNNGGATTCGCTTTTACGGTTCCCCGTTCATCTAGACCTTCCTTGCTATGATGCATGATTCCTTCTTAATCATTTTTCGTGAACCGCTGAAGATCGTGGATTGTCAGAACGCTTAAGGGATGAAGTATTTTACTAACACCCCGCTGATTCATTTCAGCTATCTTGCAAAGTTACAGTACTTCCAAGGGTTTCTTAGTTTTAAAAATTCCAACTGAAACTATATTCCATTAGTTTTCACGGGTAGATGCTCAGCTATGTGATAAGTGGAAAGGTTGATTTAGGTGCCCAGGTACGGGAAGCTAGGCTGTGTGGAAATAGAGGAAGATATGGCAGTAAAGGAGTCGGCAGAATCGCTTGGCGCGGCATCATCCTCTCAGTCGAATACTAGATCGGCTCTTGCAAAGGTCATCGATAGTGTCGCCAAAATCGCTCGATTTCTTGGCATTCACAGGAAGTGAAATGCGCAAAGTCTCCATTGCATTGCTTCGCGGCTTGCCTCGTTTCACAGATTTCCCACTGTGTTTATGTGATTGTCATCTTTTCGGACAGTGGAAATATTCCTCCCGTCACTTTTATCTCTGTATCTTGCCAGTTCGTTCTTATTTAACAATCATCTCAAAAGCTCAATTAGAACCCTTATGATTGCAGACTTCGAAGATCTAAATGGGAGATTTCGGTGGTGAGAAAAAAAAACCTTTTTTTGAAATGGAGGATATTATACTTACAATAAATTGCCGATGCATGCCATCAATACAGCCTTTCAGAGCATTGGAAACTTCACGAGGAAGTGGTCATTGATGAGGTTTGTTTTATTAGTACGGCGATTATTTTCCTGCTAAAAATTTCCATATGTCCAACAACCGTTGAAATATGAGTCTTAAATGCAAGCTGTAAGTAGTATAATGACAGAATCAAGGAATCCCGAATTCCAAATTTAATTATTTTGCCCATCAAAAGATTCAAAATTCTACTCATTCAATCTCATATTTATTCACTTCATTCATTAACAGCACTGATATACATTCAGTGCCAAATTGAGATTTGGTATTTGCTTTCCTCTGCAGCGATATATTTTTCAGTGTATATTTTAACGCATCGTTCCCTAACTCTCTATTAGACTGTATTGTAATGGTGATATATGCGTATCGCTGTACATTGCAGCGATGATTTTTTCAAGAGAAGTGTGGCGAGAATGGGAACAATGCCATATCATGTGATAAGAAGCAATAAACGGATATTCCAATTGATGATCTTATTGATATCGTATTAATAGGATTGATGCATTTTGTGCAATCAATCAGTAAAAATTACGCTTCGCTTAATTTCACTCTTTGGAAGACATTTCGTCAAAAATCAAAATGACGCTCAATAGACGCCTAGTGGGGTTCTATTTTCAGCATCTACGGTCACATGTGATATCATCAGATTCAGGGGCTCATATCAGATCCATTGCTTGCAACTCATCAAACAGAAATGTACCAAATAACTGAATAAATTAGGCTTATATACGTAAATTGGAAATATGTTCATAACATGAAGCAGAAAATTTCCGTGAAGGACAGCAATAAGTAATTTAAATGCACGCAAGATACACACCAATTTGAATGAAGTTGTGTGTTGGGTTAACGGAGAATCGCATTCATTCGCCCAGTTCGTGTTGAAATTCGAGATGCGAGGCTTTCACTAACTTCAGCACTCTTCAAGAGGAAATGCTCTCAGTCGCATCACAAGAGGCAATTCGGTGTTTCACTTCTGATCGTTCATTTCACATCAGGTGTGCACTTCGGAACGGTGTTCTCTTGAATGCTTTTACAGTGTTTTCTTAAAGACATTTGTTGCATTTCTTTGTGCTCAACTTATCTCGAAGAACAATTAAGAAACCAAGTCGAAAGTACTTTGAAAGCGGAATATTTATGGAACTCGTTGGAGCAGTCGTAAACGCATATCTTAAGGCAGCACTGACTGGGTTTTCCTGAAAGCCACAAGATGAGTTCCCCTGTTATAGTTCGTTTCCCGAAAACATTATTAGGCGTGTAATCTGTTACGTTGTTAGAGCTCATGTAATCATCGACAGATCATAGCCGTTCCCTTGTTCATCAGCCATTTTTCCTTCCCAACCCTTCCTCGGTCAGCCCACCTTTGAGATAATAGAATATTCTCAACCCCCTTTTCCCACTCCCTCCTCCCGCGCCTTCCTAGCCACAAAAAAGTACATTCGCTCTGAAGAATCTATTTCCGCTTCAATATTTTTTTCGGCTGGGAGTATATCTGTCTCTCTGTTTGCAGCGGAAGCAGCAAGTAGTGAAGCAATGGACTAACCCCTTTCAACTTAAAATGTTCCTTGCAAATGCACGAAAATATGCAATTAACTCGGGGAAGTTGGAATTATATAGATATTTTTGAAAAACTATGGACACAAAAATTTTTCACTTATATCCCTTTCTGCTGACATCACAATAATTACACGATGATGTTTTTGCGAAAGCGGGTATCCTCTTAATTTTATTCGCCCTTTTGACGTGTTTTTGTCCGTGAACTTTTTGTTTGTTTGCACAATGGGAAAACAGATGAGCACTTAAAATTGAGTGAAAACCCCATTGTGGAGTAGCAGGTGCCAGTCGGCAATCGCCCTCGCGGTGTTCCCATCGATAGCATTTCTTGCATTGAGCTGCATCTCGCCCAAAAGTGAATCACTTCCATCAACGATGCTTTCATTCCGTGGAATTATTGTTGCTATTTTAAACTCCATTCCAATCGGATTCATAATCGAGATATTTATATTCGAAATGCCCTCTGCACGAACACATCTCTGCGCATCTGTTGAAAACTCATTTCCGATTTCCATCAAAAGTGAATTGTGAATCGCTCTTGCGAAACGCTCTATTCATGTTGTTTGCAGTAATGTCCATCACTTTCATTGAGTATCTCCCCCTATTCTCTCACTAAAGCAACAATTCTTTGTTATAGTTTATAACAGCTTATGAAAATTTCACAATTTCATTGACTCTATATCCTAAGTGAACAAACAATATGAACCGTACAAAGCATTTGCATGTCACCTAAGCGTCGTATGTAATGCGCTTATCCGCATATACCGCTGAAAGGATGTTCTTGTGTGAAATTGGATACTTGCCAATTACTTGTTATTAGCAAATAATTGGCTATTAGCAAAAAACCGTTTGTATCATTATTGCAGTTGCCTAATTAGCCTCAATTTATCTTTATTGTTTATTGTTGTTATCAATGAACTTGAGCTTGAAATATATAATTCATCTATAAAGTAATTTAAGAATATTTTTGTCTTTACTAGTTGTTTGCCATCACTTTTGATGAGTTTTACCTCTACTTCGATTCTGAACGACCACCCACCAGTTATCAACTAGCTTTTGAATCGTTCAACAAATCTCTACAAAGGTATATTGAGATTGATATGGTACTTATATGTGATGCTTGTTATGAACGTCATCATTCCTCTTCAGCACAGTAATCGCCAATGCTCTCCAGTTGTTCGGCTGCATAGACATTTAAAAAGGCAGATAATATTAGACACGTAAAAGGCGACAACAACGATTGTTGTGCCAATGTAAACTTTTATCTTCGGAATCATTAGAATCCTATGAAACTCTTCTCATAACGTCAACAATTTCATCAATTCACTTAAACTCTCTGAACGCAAATGAAAGGTGAATCGCATCTTGGCAAACATCAAAAGGGATGGCGAAGTGAGAACGCTAGAAATGAGAATTAATGAACAACTGCAGCTAATAAATGAGTTCATTATTGGCCCTGATTGTGCGTTATTTTTATCGGAGTGATTCACATTGTATCCATCGCTCTTCTGCGACCTTCTATTGTTTATCATCAGTGATATTTGCATCGCTGTGAAATGTTTTTTAGTCATTAGCAAATAAGATAAAGTAAAATATTTTCATTCAGAAACTGTGAATCTGATGGCAGNGTTAGCAAATGAGCAATAAAATAAAGTAAAATATTTTCGTTCAGAAACTGTGAATCTGATGGCAGCGAAAAGTGGACATGAAGAGGATGGAAATTGCTGCGAGAGCTCAAAGATGTGATTTAGCAGTGGGTTGAGATGGGAAGAAAGAAGCTTGCTTGCCGAAACACTTGTTATTGACAGACACACTCAACAACACACAATGCAATCGCAAGCGAAAAGCAACTCTGCATTCGAGAACTGTGCTGCTTTTCGCTATGCGATGTGCCGCTTCATATTGCCTTGGATACAAATTAATATTCACGAGATAATTTAAAAGTTTAGTAAGAAAGACGGATTTCCGTACGAGAAGAACATGATTTGTTAACATCAGATAATGCGCCTTATGCAAATGAGATATTGCTGGAGTCTTTCCTTTTGCATTTTGTTCTCCTTAATTTATACGTACTGCTTACGTCTAAATCTCTAAATATAATGTGCTTGTGAACTATTGGCTATAAAATTGAGCTCTATGCCAAAGACCTGCCTGTTGGGTTAGGTTTGGCTGCCCTTCGCACGCGTTTCCTCCTCTCCCTTATCCCCTCACCACCCTTTCTTCAGTGTTAAAAGGCTGCCCTTAACCCTCGAGCGCTTCCTACGCTGTTCCTTAAGAACAACACCTATCTCATTTCACTGCTGCATAGTTGTTTGAAAGTGAATTTTGACATGAACATTTTTAATTGGTTGCCGAAAGAACAGTTTTCAGCAATTGCTTCGCCTCTCGGAACTTGATAGAAGGAACAACATGAAACAGCGATTATGCCATGGTGAATGGCACTATTCATCCACTTTGCACCGACATTTTTGTCGAGGTCCTGTCTCCGTACCTTTCGATTCCCAGTGAGGTGGTTCATGAAAAATTCTTCCTTTAACTTTGTTCAGTTCCCCCGCCAAGGCATTTTGATCGCTACCTTGATGGGGGCCTCCCTCATCCAGAAATCCTCTATCCGCATCACATCGAGTGGGGACACATTTTTCTCTAGTTTTTCTTTTCCTGCTTTTTTTTGTATTGTTTAGCATCACTGCATCAATGTGCCCACCTCAGCTTTGCAGCCAAAACACAACAAATGTCGCTTGTGTGCATTGCGTACTGATCAATCCACATAAACCTTGAGCAGGCAGCTGCTGTTTTGAAGAAAACTGTGAGGGACTCGTCAGATGGGCCACTTCCCACATTTCTTCACAGGTGGCCGATTCGAAACGAATGCTGCTCCAAAACAAATGCCTCAAGCAAATGTTCTTAACCGGATGCCACCTTTTGTCCTATCCTTTTTTAAACATCGCCGCCTTCAAACATGTGTCCGCCCAATTTATTGCATTATTTAAGGAGCCTCAATTTCTATCTAATTGCTATCTAAGAATTCCTGTATTGTTCCTTCTGTCATCTGTATGTCGCTCCAATATGTCGATGGCAGAAGGTTCATCTTGCACATAGACATAATAGCTGTTGATTCTGCATGTTGTGTGCAATCTATGACTTTTATAAAGGTTACTCCACACTGTGTTCGATTTTATTAAAATTGCTCTGTTCTCCTTTTATCTTTGCATCGAAGTTATTAATAGCACTGACCTATGTCAGAAGAAAATTAAGATGAGTATTGGCCAACGGGAACTTGCGAATTCCACACAACGAAGAGGGAAGTCCTCAAAATGTACGTGTTTTCGAGAAGTGCATATACTTATGGTGCATCTTTGAGTTGTATTCTCACCAACATCACTTTTGTTTTCAGATTTCTCACTAGATTAACTACTGCAGCCGAAAATAGCCTCAAGCAGTCAACTATGGCTGCAGATTTTTGGCCCATTTGATGTGTTAATCGAGTGAGCGCTGAATGACCGCACAGAGTTGGAAATATTTTCGCATTGAATTGTTTTTGAAATTTTGCATAAGCTGAAAAGATTACTGTCAAATACGATGTGAGCCAGTGTTCCATATTAGCTACTCGTGTTATTGCTGCTTCTTTAATGATTGCATTCAAACAATGTGTAATTTTGTGATATATTGATGTATAGAAGATATTGATTTTTCTAGGAATTTGCTTGTTTTATGATTATCGGTAACATTACTGACTGGATAAAAGGCAGTGAGCAATTATTGCACGAAATATATAAAAAATGAAGAGAATTGGCGGGATGAATGATGATGGAAAGCGATGAAACTTTTCTTCTCCTAGTCAACTCACTAACCAAATGAATCAACTAAAAAATTCGCATTTCCGCCCACTGCTGGAGGGCAGAAAATAACATTAAATGCTTCATAGTGATGTGCCGCTGCAGAAAATAAATCTGCACCAAAATTTGTGTACGTAAAAAAGCTTTTTTCGTTTACTGACAGTAGAACAGAACTTATGCACACAATAGAGTGAATCAGCATCCGCATGGAGTATTTCTTCCAGATTTTAAGCTCTTAGGCTCTTATAGATTATTGTTGATTTGCCTTCCTATGCCAGACAGGTACGATGGTAAATTTGCACGTATGTATATAATGGCTTTCTATGTCGTCTGAACGTTCAAAAATGTTCCATCTCTGCTTGTGAATTTGCCGCAGTGAATGAAACGGCCTAAATCTTAGAATTTCCCACTTAATTTTGCAAAGCTTAACGGCCGTACCTTGCATTCAAAAAATCTGCTTTTTTGTTTAAAATGCCAAATTAACTGCATAGGTCAAGAATGATAAAGATTTCTCAGAATGCAGCAGCGATAATGACCGAATGAGCAGCGAATACTCACTGAATATAGCTTCCCTGTTGCAGAAGGAAAACATCAGTAGCATGAACAAAGTTTTCGATGCGTGAGAAACAGCTAGTAGATAAATATTCTTTCTCCATGCCTATTTTTATGCCTTGCTAATTGCGCTCATGCTTCTCACCTGTTTACCTGCAAAAATACCTGTGCAAATGGTTCAAACCAAGTTATTTGCCACTGAATGACGTTATTGACTCTATCCAGCAAAAAATATCTCGAAGCAAAAAAATTAATATCTCGAAGCAAAAAAAAGTGACGTTTGAACCGGCCTCTGAATCAGCAACCTCATTTTGCACTATATCAGTGATGAGATCGGCCACTCCAAATTTACTGTCATACTGACTGATGCAAAATGAAACAATTTTTGCAACGTCATCGACTGCAAAAGACGCTAATTGTGCAAAATTCTGCTGAGCGATGCCATTTCCAAAAACATTCTCGAACGAACCATGAGAAAATCTTACTCGAATCTATACCAAATACTTTCATAGATAAAGCATGCTCAAAGCGAAATGAGATTAATTTGCCCATAAAAGTTTTGATGAGAATGCTTTTGAAGTCGAACTTATTATTTATGGTGGTGTTAGTTCATTCATAAGCTGTTGCCATTTCTCAAGTTCTATTCAAAGGAGAAAGTACTCGGTTGAGAGTTCTCCACTTAGGACGAGTCTCTTGAGTTCTCAAAGAGCGCCTTTGTAAACGTTGTGAAATATGCACTTTGGATTCAAATAATTCTTTAATATACTACTCATTAACTCGATGTTGTGAAGTTCTTTTGAGAAAGTAATTGGCGTTTGCAATATTATTGTAAAAATAGATTCATTTTCTATGATGCTTACGAGAGTGAGTGCATTCGACCTTGGCTAATGTAGAGGTTGTGGAATATTTATTCGCTTTGAATGAGTGACTAAAACACTAATGCAAAACGAATCATTCGCTTTTAAGCACNGTGTAACCTTCGTTATGTGGAGGTTGTGGAATATCTATTCGCTTGGAATGAGTGACTAAAACACTAATGTAAAACGAATCATTCGCTTTTAAGCACTTCATCGGAATCGACATACTGTCTTAAGCAAACATAATATATTTGCTTGTGCTTGCTATATCCTTCAAATACTCTTAAGGTGAATGTTTGGTGAGGCAATGAGGAAAGAGTATAAACAAAAATGCATTGAAATATTCAGTGATAAATGTGCAATTTTTGTGATTTTCACCATTTGAGAGAAATACACAAAATCACCATCGATGAAAAATGTTGGACGTAGAATTTCGTAAATGCTCTCATCTTCTCACTTGTTCATCACTGTTGTACTGTTGTGGAGCCGTTTCTCCTCACTGTGCATGATTTATGGATGGATTCCCTGAGGGTCTTTGGCACATCCATGGATTTAATCGCAATTTTGTAAATGAGGGAACTTGCGATTAAAATGTTGAGCGGCATCAAGCGAATTGATTCCTGTGAGCTCGCAGATTGGACAATACCCCTAATTAGCAGCATTCATTGTGTTCTACGGCCGCACTTTCTGTTTCATCGATGCGATGCCTTTGCACGCCTGCATCTGCTATAAGCACTGACTAGACTATAAATTTGCAACTTTTTTGTCTCTCTAGACTGTCAAGTTGAGCTGCGGTTAAACGAAAGCTAATCCTGCGCGGCAGATTTATGTCAACAGTGGGATCAGTTAAAATGCAGATGCATAATTGGGCACATTGTTTTGTTTATTAACAGTCGTATATATATATATATATATATATATATATATATATATATATATATATAACTGTTTTGTAACAAGAATGCATTCGTTAATTTTCTTAATGAACTCATTCAACGCTCATATCACACAGCCAGCGTTTGATTTAGCGAACACATGCANAAAGTACGTTGTCTAATTATTTACTTCGCTTTTCGCTCATTTTGGCCTTCTTATTCAAGAACAGTTTGATGATTCGTTGAATATCTTAATTGCATTGTGAGAGGTTCACAATTTTTTGATGCTACTTTTGAAGGAGGCGATACGCCCCATCATCCTCACAGTGAATCCTCAATTTCCCTCCCACTCTTCCTTTCATATTAATTTAATGAATGCTTACGATGCTTGCTATCCGCATACTCAATAAGATCTTCCTTTAGAAAAAGGCATCTTCCGAAATGAAAGTCCGTTCTTTAAGAGTTTCATATATGAATATCTCTGTTAAATTTGACTGTATCTTCACCCGACGCCTTTCTTTATTCGTTCGAACTCTTAGCTGAAGAAATGTGTTCAGTGTGATGTCAGTTGATTATGGTAATTCACGTGAAGGAAGTTGTGATCGAGGACTTTCGGATGTGGAAAGTCGGCTCCCCGATAAGAATTGTCTCATTCGAGGAAAAAATTACGCATTTGCTATTGGCCGTCGCATAGCACGAGGACGTTTTGGTGCCGTTTATGAGGTGAGTAAAGCATTCTTATCTTCCTTGTGCAATAGACCCCATCTCAGTGACGCGTTCAATAATCTCACTTCCAAACACTTCCAAACAAGAAGAAAGTCTCTCGCTGTTCGGAAGTCTTTTGTAGAACAGCATGCATGATTTGTGCTCCTTCATGCTTTCGTTCGTTTTGAATGCCACGATGACTCACTGTCACCGAAATATTGACTGCAGGGCGGCACCATACGACAGTTGCTGTCATCGCAGNAGAATGCCATGATGACTCAATGTCACCGAAATATTGACTGCAGGACGGCACCATACCACAGTTGCTGTCATCGCAGTAAATGGGATCGAATTTTGATGAGAAGTTGCATATATTATTATGAAATTCGGTTGAAATTTTGGCATCAATCGAAAGCACTGCACCATAAACATTTCAACAAGGAATATCAATGAGTTACGCAGAAGCCTTAGGCACGATAGATGAGCTCGCATTTGATTCACACGCAATGACGAATAGTGTTTAATGGTTGAAATTTTTAGGTATTGCGGCAATCAGATGGAAAGCGTTTTGCAGCGAAACTCGAAGTATGTGATGCGCATTTTCATGGTTTGCACCTCGATTATGCAGTTCTTAATGAGGCTGCAAAAGCGAATTGCAAACATTTTATTTGTTTGATCGATCGCGGCAAAATCGAAGGACACTTCAAATTCGTCATCATGGGAATGGTAATTTCCATAATAGTTCTCAAAGTAGCTGAAACCTCTCTGAGGTGGGCTGAAGGCAGTGAAATATTGCAAAGAGGATACGAAATAGAACTAAACATGCACTTGATGCGTACTTATCGGCGATATATGAACTCTTGATCTGAAGCTATCCTCGTGCAAAGCTCATTCTGACGATAATATTTGTGGCTCAACTTGGCACATGTTGATGATGAAAAAAGATCATTTTGTGTGCATAAGGGTGTTTACATGTGAGATGGGTAGGCAGTTTATCGTACATCCACACTAATAGAAGCAAATAAATGGAACGGGTTGAAATTAAAGGTAATAGAGCAATGCTAATGCAAATTTTGTTTGCGACAGTGTGCGAAAGGCTTCCAAATTTTACATATTTTTTTGCAATGCATCTGGCTTTGCACTAAATTTGATATTTCTGTGGTGTAATGTGCAAAAAGCATCTATTAATTATAAAAATTTAGTGATTTACGATCAATCCCACTCAGAAGTGAAAATTCGTAACTGTGACAAGATGATGGACTACCACCTTGAGGATAGATTATGATCTTGGTAACAGCTTAGTAAAAACTTCATGCTCTCTATAATAAATATATTTGTATGAACACTTCCACGTATTAACGCTTTTTCCTTATTCCGCTCATACTATTTCTATACTTGAATCCCACCCGTGCAACTTGCGAAGACAAATAGTATTACCGTTTAGATTAGCCCTTCTATGCACAAGTTTAAAAAGAGATTAGATGATTCCAGTGCCATTCATCTGCGGGTTCACTGAAAGGTGTCTTATAGCGATATCAATATAGGGTCATATTCCTCATATTATGTCCCTCTAGAGACATAATATAGGGTCAATACGCGGTCCAAATCGCATCATTCTCTTTCCTCTTATGGGTCATTTGTCTTCAGTCTTAACTCTCACTTCGAATAAATCTGAATCAACATATTGATCCAGCTCAAGAAATTTTTCAGCAAAAATCAGGTGCTAAGAAGAAAACGTTTAAATGCAGTGAAAAAAAGGCTTCTAGAGAGGGCGTTATGTTGTCGAAACGGCTAATCTGTTCTGTTTCATATGCCTGACAATGCTTCATCTTTTTTCTGACAGCTGGGAGAGAATCTGCACAAGTTGCGCTATATGTTCGTTGAGTGTCGATTCTCACTTTCAACCGCTCTTCGATTGGGCATTCAGTGTTTGGCTGCGATCGAAGAACTACACTCTCTCGGCTTTATACATCGTGACGTTAAGGTGAAACAATATACACTATTTGCAAAACTCTGCAACAAAATGCATTATGAAACTTATTCGGTGTTAATTTCGAAGTACTTAGGGAGTTCTGCTGTATTGACGTATTCTGTAGTGTCCGACGGGCTCCTTACGGTACTAGGCAGAGGATCACGGTGGGGTAAGTGGTCTTCTAACTTTGCGGAATGCACACAATTATTCACCACGGCTTTTTACTGCTGCCTTTAAGGAAATGGCGCAGATGACAACATTCAATACCCTGCTGTTATTATAAGTGAGTGGGTGGCGAGATTAAGTGGAAACCAAAGCCGCACTTACAACGGATGATTTCCTCACACATAGGCCTGTCCTAAATGTCGTTTGAGACTAACCAAGCACAGGACCAGCATGCGATCGCCGTTCGTGACACGTTTGCCACTGTACTGGCAATGAGTGGTGCCACTGTACCAGAATTTTTCGCAAACTACTGTGCTCATAGCATAATACTGCACTCCTACCACCTTCGCGATTCACAATTAAAAAAGAGCTTGTTTCCGGAAGCATACAGAGTGGAATTAAGAAGACAACCACATATAAAACGTTGGAAGTAAAAACGGCAGAAAGGGTGATGTCTTTTGTATCTCAATGGGTCGCACTGACATGAAGCAAAACTGTGTGATGTGCCCCACAGAATGAGAAAGTAAGACTAGAAAGGGTTTAACACAAGACATTTTTTTAAAGCACATATTCCAGCCACCATGCAAATGCGCATGCGACCACATTCTTTGGAGGGATGGGAGGACAGGAGGACCCCCCCCCCCCCCCCGCCACCCTTCCCACCCAACCCCTTTATCACATGATAATCTGCGCACGGATCTGTCTATACTTCTTTCGGTTTTCTAAAACGTTCAGTGAGCTACTCAGTGCTGCTAAATCGTTTAGATTAAATTCGAGTGGACCCTTGCATGAAGTCGTTTACTCCCTGGATGTGCTATTCTGAACTTAAGTATGAAGTATGACTCAGTGCATCGATCTTAGCAAGACATCCAGCTGTCTCCATACCACCTGCCAGCAAAAGTTGTAGTGTATGACTTGTGCAGCTCAGTCTTTTCGAAAATCACATCTCGAGACCAAGTTTTCTATGCGTCTTCTCGAAATCATCACTTCTATCTTCATCGGATCCAAAAACGCCATCATCGGAGCAGAAAGATGCACCGTATTTTTCGTCGCTCGAGCTGCTTATTGCAGTTATCATTTCCTAATCTGTGTTTCCTTTTCCAGCATGCAGTACACTGTACTCGTTTTTAAAAGCGCTTGCTATTCTGCGCCTGAGTCAATTAGCCCTCTATATGCTGGCGATCCGTCGATGCCCACACTATCCAGGATACTAACATTGGCTTTCTTAATCGCCTGAGCATCATGATGTCGGTGTGGTTTCTTCAGATCTTGAAATGCACTTTTGTGTTACCCATCCCCGCTGTAACGGACCGTTGCAGCAATGGATGAATGCTGCAGGCTGCATACACACTCTGCTCCGGATATCAGCAGTGACGGACGATCCACTCAACGCTTACAAGTGCGCTGCAACCTTTTCCCTTGATCTCTCTCAATGGTCTTTCTACAGATGAGCAAAAGCCCTATTCGGGGAAACTGGAATGGCGAGTCGCGGATTCAAAATATTCGGGAGACTCTGGGCTGAAGAATGGCAAAACCAGCAGCTTTTGGTGAACCGCTATGCACCGTTTTCTTTGTGCGTTGCCAAGAGCTTCCTCACACGGGCTTCCCTACGACTGATTCACTGGCCGTTTCTGATTGCTCAGCGCTTTCATCAGTTCAGCATGTTCAGCTTCATGTTGTACCGTCAGATGTTCCATAGTATTTGTCATGTCCAGTCCTACTAGTTCGCAGTCATCACATTCCGAACACTTACAGCTTCCAGGAACCACTTCGCATGGGATAGGCCATGATAGTTATCTTGTTCCTGCATAGCTTGAGGATCTGTGAATTCGAATGGCCATGATGCAGCGGCAGCAAGATCTTGAGAAGAAAGAATACTTTCAACAAATAAAATTTGGAGACAATTTGCATTTATAGCACTTTCCTTTGTTCTTCATAAATCCGCAGTTGATTTTTGCACGTTTGATTTTCTAAAAGGTTTTCATTAAATGCAGCTCTAGAAAAGAAGAACTTATTTGCTCGCAATGAAGAGGAGGGAAGGTTAAATAATCTCGCATAAATCTCCCATAACAGATGAAGCCATAAAATTGCAAAGATGAAAGAGAAAATTGCCTCTCAAGACTAATCTAAGAAACAAGAAAAAGCAACCAGCAATACCATAGTTCTTTCCTGCTGACTCAGTTGCGTATCTGAAATAGAAATCCCAACGTCGATTTTTCAAATGAACAGTTTATCCTCTACCGCAAATCACTTCGGGATAGCACACTTACATTTGAACTTGGAAAAGCGCATGAATACTTCTCCGAACTTCTTCAGATAGAGTACATTTCAAGTGCAAGTGCCTCGGTACAATACTCTTTTCTATTGTCCTCCGAAAATCAAACTTTACGGCACTTGTAAATTTTAATTTGGCACAATACTGTACTATGCGTGATGTTAGAAAAGTGCAATACCTCTCATTACAATCGTATCTATATTATCTTAGCAGGTGGCCGTTCACTGCCAAGGACATTCAAAAATATCGCGAAATATGTCGAATCGAGTTAGCTGCTCTCCTTTTGTCTCATCAAAACTTACCGGCAGTTTGAATGCAAGCAGAACGCTTTAAAAGAGTGCGTAACAAAGGAGATTCATAAAGAGCTAGCACATGCTTCCCTTCATTGATCTTATTTCTGGAATGAAAGCTACCCAATCGTCTTGGATCATAGCTTCTGCTTCGGCTGGTCCATCAAGTTGCTCCAGATGTCCATAAGAGTTTTTTTTTACATATCAGCTATCAATTAAGCGTGTGATTTTCGCACTCTTTCGTTGTGCTCTAAAGAGGAGATCTTTTAAAATCCGCATTGCATTTAAATATATCAGAATCGATATCGAAAAGAATTTTATACATAAATAATTCAACCAATCGATATTATCGCAGTCATTTTTACAGATAATTTTCTTGCAGGCTTCGAATTTTACGGTAAATATCGAAAGCGGTTCACCATTGAATGTTTATATAATCGATTTTGGTCTATGTAGAGCGTTTCGCAATTCACAGAAGGAAATAAAACCAGCACGAGATAGAGCGCAATTCAGGTGATATGATCATACCTTTAATTATTAAAATTTTTGGAATGATAATGACTTAGTAAAATAAATTGGTGGACAGCCATATCTTAATATAGGTAAAGTGAGTTGCCTGGCCTCAGTTGATGTTGAAGTAACGAATGACCTACAGGTTGCAGCAGAAATCCATTCATTCGTTCACTGAATGCGTAATTTATTGAATGAAAGTGATCATTGCCATGTAAATTTTCATCCTTTTTAGTATCACAAAAATTGTGAAAAGGGGGGTTGAGCAGTTATCAACGAATATGAGCGATTATTGGTAAACTATGTGGAAACGAATCGCTGATGTGTTTTGCTGTCTCAGACTTGCACCCTTCATATCGTTAAGGTTATAGAGGGACAACACGATACGCATCATTAACGGCACACAACGAGATGGAGCAGTCACCAAGGGATGACCTCGAGTCGTGGTTCTATATGCTAATTGAGATGATCACAAGTGAGTTTGAGTCATTCCTCGAGCCGCTTATATCATCATAAGAACAACAATAACGTTGCAGCTGCTTCAACCACTCAGTGCATAGATTTCCATTAGATATGTGGGATAAGTCTGTAAGACTTCAAATATGTAGACAAATTTATAACAAACACAGAAAATCCAATTTTGGGCGCTCGAACTGAGAGAATTGCGATAAGTGCTGAATGTAGTTAGTAATCGTTTGGCTGTTAGGTTCCCCTTCCAACCGAGAGGATGGACTCTGCCGTTAGTGAGACATGCAAAGTAGATTGGCATTTAAGCGAAGGTATGATACCGCAAATTGAAACTAACGTGAGACTGATCTGAGAGTGAGAGTTCATGCTTCCGTGTCTGTTAATGAGCCGCCGGTGGGAAAACAAATGTGCGCAAATGCAATTATGAGTACACATAGGGATACCACAATATTAATTTCATCAGGCGAAGGAGGGGGGGGGGGGGGGGGGCAGGCGGGGAGGAATGGAATGCAGAAATTTTCAGCTGGACAAAGGTTTAAGGAAAGCCAGTAACAAGTCCTATGCACCAAATTAGCACTTCTTCCTTTCCCATTGCACCTTTCTCCTTCTCCTCACTCCTACTTAAAAATCTAAATGAAGAGCTAAGCGCAGTAAAGAGATGCATTATCTCACGATTACGGAATATAACTAATTGTTTTCAAACTTGAATAATTGTTAGCCACGACTTAACAGCTAACAGCCACGGCAAGTCAAGTGGTGCTAATCGAACTAAAGAATATTTGAAACGCTCTGGAAATTTTCCTTACGATGCAAACTCTAACTTGTCAGCAGCTTTCTGATGGAGAATTCATCAACAATACACGCGTGACAGGCTAAAATAAGCAAAATAAGTCGAAATATTTCCCAAGAGTTTCGGTTGCCCAACAATTTTGACCAATAAGCGAATATAAGCAAACGACCCGAGTTTATTGTTCACAGCTGGCATTTACTTTCAATACCTTTTGAGGGATTAATGGCGCTAGTGGAAAACTCTCTATATGAGGTTTTTATTAGTAACGAATGTAGAGAAGTGAAGCGAAGCACTTGTGAACATTGTTGTCGTCGAGCTTTATTTTTTTCGAATTCATTATTAGCAGCTGTTGATGAACGATGCGAGTGGAATTCTTTTTTTGAACCCTTTCGGCAAGTGACGCTTCTTGGAATGGAACATTGTGTATCAACACACATGAAAAGAAAGTTTTCCATACTTGAGCTCCACAACAAACAAAACTCCACTGTCAATATCGGCATCGAATAGTAGTTCCTGCCTGCATCCACCGCTGCGTTAATTATTCGACTACTCTGCAGAGCCTTCCATCACAATATTTTCATCGAACGTAATTCTATAACTGTCAATGAGAATTCAATATTTCTCTTCCCTGAGCAACCAACTTTCCATTCTACTCCAATTTTGCAGTCACTTTGCGTGGTGATCTCATTTAATTTTTTCGATCCTTCGAGACACGGGCAGAACTTACAATGCCAGGAAGTTGGAATTAAGCAGGACTTCACTCCTGTACCCGCATTTTGTTCTCCTGCCCTTCATTGCTCCCAAAGGAAAAACATCTACTCCAGGTCTCGACAGTCAGGCTAAATTTGTTTCAGTGTCTGATACAGTGGGGAAGTTCGCAGCTGTCACAACTAGGTCCACGCGAATCCCTCGATGCTGGTGTACCTGACACAGAGTGCGGCCATAGAATAAGAACTCCTCTGCTGACATTTGCACGCGGATTGCGCTGGCTACATCATACCTCTATTATCGAGCTCACCTTAAGTGGAACATTGAAATCGAGGGTTCTCCTCATATAATCAGCTCCTTTTGTAGTCTTCAAACTTATAGCTGTTTGTAGCCTAAGATTCAGTGTTTCAACAGGTCAGTTGCCATGGGGTGAATTGCATCGAACTGAGCGTGACGAGGTGAAGAAGATGAAAGAAAACGCTCGAAGCCGTGATGGAGTGCAGCAGCTTCTTAAAAACTGCCCCAGGGTATGCTCATGTGCTTAAAGCTATTCAAATGTTTATGATTGCTTAGCAGCGACGAAGTGAAACCTCACTGATGAGCATAATACATGAACTACGTCTCCGCCTCTGTAAACATTTGGACCGTGCGATTCTTGAAGGCATGCATAGACGAGGATGGACAGCACGCTTGCTAGCGTTTAGTACTTAGCTGAGCACAACACGAAATCACCAACAGTCTTATTGCACCTGTCTCGTTTATATTTTGCCAGTCTTATACTGATAACTTGTCTGCGTATGCTTTAAAAGGCTTTCTCATAAGACTGGATTTAAATGGCTCAATCCCAGCAACAGAATTGACGGACTTTGAAAAATGGGTTTTATTCACAAAGGGAGTATTATTGATAAGCCGAGAAAATCACTCACTAATATGCCTTCAGTCTTAGCATTCTCTTCACCTCCTCTTTACCTCCACTGCTGCATCCGTTGATGGTTGAAAGTCATATGCCTCGAGGAATGAAAGACTTAGCTATTTCTTATAAAACCTATTCAAACGATGATTATAGGTGGAATTTCGACGCATCATGAAGTATATCGATGGGTTGAGCTATCAGAACCAGCCCGATTATGGCTTCATAACTCAACTGTTGCAATTGGCAATGAAGAATTATGGCGTGAAAGCAGATGAGCCATATGACTGGCAAGATTAAAAACATCCACAATGCATTTTTTTCAGTACTGACGCAACTTTAATAACGTCGTTTTTTTGAAATTGGCGCGAACATTTTCATTCTGAACGTTTTCTATTTCGTAACAAAATATATTATTATTATTTATACTTCATTGAATAGAAAGACAATAAGAAATTCAATTGAGTGGAATTCTTCACGTTAATTTCATTCTTTTTCGGTCAGTGGTCACCAACTGCTGGGTTGAAGTCTCATGGGTTTTTTGATTGCCGGAATGTTTGTCTCGTGCTGTCATTTAAATGCACTCCTTTTATCGCTTTCCCACTAGGCAAGAGCATAAACATATTCAGGGAGGCGATTGTGTATAAGCTCTTTCTTCATTGCTATCTTTCGAAAGTGCTAATCACCGTGGTTCACATTTTCCCAAGATTATATTCCTGGAAGGTGGCTAGGGATTAACAGCTTCTTTGATGCCACAAAATCGTTGGCTGCATTCATCCAGCGAAAACGTTCTACAGCTGTTCTTTCAAAAGATGTAATACGATGGGAAATGTTGCGCTTAACATGGAAACATGTTATGATAACACAATAACATAAAACCATTACTAAAGAACTGCATCGGAGTAACGAAATCTTGCTAGATCCAAATTTGTTTGGATGCTGTTATGTGAGGATTGTGTTTCACAGGTCAATGATATTTGAACTAATGAGCAGTTGAGTTTTGAACAGCGCGCCGTTACGAACGTC
>JAARMF010000282.1:20257-31802 GCA_022844705.1 Toxascaris leonina
CCCCCCCCCCCTCCCCTTTCTCTGTCCCTCCCCCTGCCTCCCTACCCACTCCCCAAGTAGCTGAGAATGCCCTTATGACTTTCACCTCTCCAAATAACTAACTAGTAGTGGCGCGCTATTGAACAGAAGCTTCACCAATATCATTGATATCGATTATTGCACTTTTTGATTACTCTATATTTATTTATACTGTCTCCTTATATTACTGCAAAGGCGGACGGCTCAAGAGGTAACCACGCGGTAAGCGGCGTTTTAAGCTGTTGTTTGATCATTTAAGCTCGCCGCAATATCAACAGGGTGGATACGAGGTTAATACAAGGACTGCAGTTTATTTTCTCGGTAATGACTTCATGCAATTTTATGCAGTTACCTGCCACTGTCATCGCCTAATGTCCTTCACCTTTGCGCCCGTCTGAATTTCAGTCAACTGTGAACGGTGACAGACATGTTGTTCGTTTCGATGTTTGTATTTTGAAAAATGCTAATTCTTGATAACAGATCTGTAAATATTTTATAGACCATCATGTACAAATATCTCATGCAATCATGACATACATCTTCCTTACTTTTTCCAACATTTCCAGGATACACGGTTCCTCTGTCAATTTTCTGAAATTCTGGCAAAGCGCTAAAAAAAAAGCTTCCTGCATATTTGCCGAGGAAAAACTCCCACTTTAGTGTTGGATTCGCGTAGTTCAAGCCTGTATTGCTCGGTGGTCAACTGTATAGCACTTAGTCTCACATTCGCTTCATGCAATAAAACATCTATAAAAAACTTCGTCAGATATTCCTCTGTATGAATATATTTATGTGTGTAATACGTTCGCCAATGATGAGTGGTAATCAACACAGTACACTTGAAATGTATCAATGATGCTATGAACGCCGAAACCTTCAGTGCTTCTTATCACATCGCATTTGATCTGAACGCACCTCAGCTTAATATACCCCTCAGGTGTGTGAAACTCAAGTCGATTCACTGCACAAATTAGTTGATGGGTGAGTTTTCTTCCCAAAGCACACACTCATTAACATCCACAACCATGCTGTACACCGAAAAGCGATTCTATATGACCCATCGAGTGATAGTTTACATAGCCAATCATTCTACAATGTAATTCCAGCTATGACATATAAATGCAGCGCTCATGGCATTATATCACAAAAATCGAAACACTCTAAAAAAAACNNNAACTCAGATTATATAAATATACTAGTATAACGCGCTAACCAGAAACAATGTGTGTCTGCATTACCACAATGTTGTTTTTTTTTTGCACTTAGGGTTTAACCAACACATAAAAGCATTTTGTTATTGATTGCTTCACTCAATGGATCCGTCGAGAAATATGAAAAACGTGGGAAATACAATCTTTTACTCTAGAGAACAGGGAGCTATTATTTTATTTCAACGAGAGAAAGGAGTGAATAAACTTGGCAAGAATCGCTGCGATGGTGAAAGGAGTGGGAGAGGGAGGAGGGATGGTGAAGAATATTAGCCCCGAGATTTAGCAGGCTTTTGTGAGCTGTGAGCGATTTGTTTTTAAGAGTTTTGCATCAAATTCAAAGTATTGAGGACACCACAGTAAATAAAGATTGCTATTTAAGTGAAAAGTATGCAGTTGCGTCATGTTTCTGCTTGGATTTAGACGGGTTTTCATATCGCATCGTCAAGTTCATCATCGAGTGTTGGTTCGTCGTTTGTTTCGTAGAGTTTACAACGTTTCTCATCGATGACGACGTGTCTACCCGCTGAAATTGACGGATCCTTTTCGCCTTCCATTTCATGAGATGACTTCATCGTTTCGATTTCCTTCAGCATTTCTCCTCGCTTCTCCTTCAAAATCGTTCATCAATTAGTCGAATGAAGTGAATCAAAACGTCTATTGTAATGGAATTTGCATCCTCTCATAAAAAATAATCTGCTTAGAGAATGAAATCGTTAACAAACCAATAGGAACTATTCGATGGATTGCGAGCATTCGGCAACATCACTCAAAACTTTTTACTGCGTTTTATATGCTGCATAATAGGGTCTGACTCATTAATTACGCCTCACTCCCATTTAACAGTAATCAACGTTTTGTGGTGATTCGCCTTGAAGCTCCTTGGCAAGAAGCTCCTTGGCAATAAACACTGCAAGAATACAAAATGCAACGATAACAAAGATTGATGGATAGAGATCAGACCTTAGCGATAAAATCCAGATTACCAAGTTTTGCGACCTTCGTTGGATCGATGACCGTCTCTCTGCAGAATTTTATGACTAAACAACGTCTTTCCAATAAATTTTCCACATTTCATGAAATATTTAGTCGTTGTTCGAAACAATAAAAATGAGTATATTTTAAAAAGCAAGAATATTCGCTGACAATTATCTTTATGTTTAAATTCGCATGACATTCATCGCGCAAAATAGCGTTTAACCCATCTTTTGCTTATTAAAGACGGGCCAAATATTGCTATGTTTTGCTCGATTATTTTAGCTCGTTCAACCATAAGATTGTGCTAATGAGATTACGGCACGCCCAGAGGTTTCAGGCATGTTCAATACCAATCTCTGTGTCCACAGCGCAAAGAAATAAATCTTGTTTCTCCTTTAAATTCACAGAAAATACTGCACTATAACGGTTCCAAATATTGGTTCCTCTGTCTGTGCTCAAGTACATGTGCTTATCTGTGCAATTGATAGCATTAATACATGAACCACAAGAGATATGGCTATGCATCTAATAAGTGGATTCTGCATCCACCATTCAATCAACTTTGCTCTCACTGGTCATTTCGTTACCAAATTTGAGTGTTTAAAATGCGCCATAAACAATGTCGTATACTCTGAGATAGTTGAGCATTGGCGCAATGTGGATTTATCGTTGTATACCCCCAGTTTACCTTTGAAGTCGCCGTCAAGCTTTATTTCACCGTTCCCTTGAAATACCGATGCATTCAAATACGTCATAACATTCAATTCACCGGTAACGGGTCGTGCAATAGGTTTCATTTATTATCTCGCGAACCGCGGGTTGCACACCAGGTCTCCACTATTTGATTTGCCAATAACCGGATACTCAATCGTTTTCCTCTATGCAAATCGGCAGCAACCAATTATGGAACCAATTGGTCCACTGAATGGAATTGCAGAAAACAGATTTCTTCCCCATCTGTCCAAATGTTACGAGATTATTCCATTGAACCACAAGACGATGTTTCTACTGAGCATCTTAAAGCTCCACAACATCGTGTACACAGTGTTTGAAGCAATCTTCGTCTCATCGCATAAGCAAACAAAAGCTGAGCTAATCGCTCGTTGAGAATGTCTGTGTGCTGCTTCACCTCAAGTCAGATCCACTATTAACTTCTCTCTAGCATCAACGGCATTTGCTGCGCAGAATTATCTCAAGTCGTGCTTGTGTTCAACTCACTTTTTTTCTTCGATCGATTCGTCATTTTGCGTCGGATCATCCTTCTTCTGAAAATATCACATCTTCATGAGTAATAGAGGTGATTAGGCGATAGATTATTTCAATGTTTTAGCACTGCTTAAATTCAACGATATTCGATACCCATTACCATTAGCAGCTTTCTAAGTTTTAATCCGCAATATGAGAGAAACTTCCAACTAAAAATAGATGATATGAAATTATTTAGATTGCGAATTTGTTGCAAACATCGAAATTTTTTGCGAAATCGCCGCAGAACACAATTTTCTAATATCTTTTGTCTAGTTTTCATCATTTGTGCTAATGTATATAGCAGCAAACTTCTTGCTTGCTGACTCAATTATGCCATATTGCTAATTGACCATGGCATTAATGCGTGATGCTTCCTACCACATGTGATGTGTCCTATCCTCGTCGCACTCAGCTACAATCCTTGTCCTTGTATGCCTCGATTGCAGGCAATGACAACTACTTTTCAAGTCTGTAGGGCGAATTTTCATAGAAATTTAGCTAATTCGCAGATTTTTGCACGAGGCACGGTACATATATTCTGTCAGAAAGTTTTCACTACAAATTCTTCATGTTGTCCTGTTTCCCCATTATGGTCGATCGTTAAAATTAGAATTAACTCGTTTTCGTGACTGCAGATTTGGAGCGGTGCGATAGTTTTCGCTGGTTATCGGGAGTGATTTGTAAATCTTTGTCTCATGTAAATCTCATTCCATCATATACTCGTAATATCCTATGCTTTATCCCTCCTCTTGTTTCATCAATTTTCATATGTCCATCGACGATTCTTCAATTCACTTTGTTTGATTTCATTTATAACAGCAACCGACCAAGCATAAAGCGTTTGAAAAAGGCGCAACGAACCTGATCGTTTTCAGGTGTAGGCTTGACCACATTTCCGACTGCTTTGTTTACAAGATCTGGTGGAGGTGTTGATGAGGGTTTCGCTGCTTGCTGCTCCTTTGGGACGTCCACATTTTGGGCAGAAATCTGTGGAGGTACCTCAACTGGCTGAAACAAATTCAAATTTCTGGGCGTAAAAATAGCATCACTTTAGCTAATTTCTACTGACTTCCCTTCGCCCCTCTTTCCGCATTTATTTTTAGCAGTGCGTAAAAGATAAAAGACTAGTTAGGGAATTCGTCTCACTCATTCTATCACTGACTGATTCCTTTCATGCTACTCTCTAACTAACTTCAGGTCCCGATCTTTGAAAACTAAAAGCGCAAAGAACACTCGCTGACAGCTAATTAGAATCTGTGCATAACAAAAAGACCAACAAAGAGGCAAAGAGAGAGGGTGGGAGGAGGGGAGAGAGGTGAGGTGGTGATGAGTGAGAGCGAGAAATACGGATTCGGAAATTCTTCGTGCATGCCGATTAGTTGCTGTTGTTTAGGACTAAAATAATACACACGTGCACATAGGTTTCTATCCCAAAAATATCCACACATCCGTTTGGCCCATTCCACCCGAAATCAGTCTCGCGAGAAACGCGCAGTTTTTTCTTTTGTCTCCGAAGTTCTTTCTATTGCCAGCAGCTATTCGTCGTCACCTCAATCTCCATCAAGGAATCATCCCTCACCACCTATGTTTGCCTCACTTGCACGTGGCCTGCCTTATAATATTGCTTTCTAAGAAAGTGCACCCAAACGTATTTTTTCTACAAATAATCGCAGTTTTCTTATGAGATTAGTCATTTGACAAATTTTGGCGTCCATTTCGTTGCATAGGAGAAAAGATGAAAAATAAGTGAAAGTAAGTATCTTACAGGAGTTGGATTGCGAGCTGAAATTACAGCATTGGGATTTGCTGATGCAGTAGAGACCATTTGCGATGATGATTGAGAGCGCGATGCATTCTTTGATATGGGCAATCCTTTTTTTTTCGCACATTGTGATAATAATGCAATAACTAGCAGTGCAGACAAAGTATTGAAGAATAAATGGAATATGGTTAACGAGTCTGCAATCGACTGAACTTCACATTCATAGGTTTGCGTCCCATTCACAGAATCATCTTCGAAAGCACACACCGGACGTATCGTCAACGCACAACAAATTTTGTTGAACGAGACGACAAATGCAATTTCGAATGTCTTTTTGCTACCATCCGAAACAAGCTATAACACTATTCTGAAATATATCCGTTTAGATATCGCGATGAAGCATCTCATTGAATGTTTGCTCCAATTACCTCGCTGCATGACTCCTGTGAACACACGAAAGAATATCGAAATTCGCCCTTTAATGAGCAACATTGCTATGGTTCGAGATCGATAGCGTACACAGTCCTTAGCAAGCGCATCTGGTATGCAGATGGTGCTGATATGTGACATCGCCTCTATATGATCGCAGATACGCATCTGCATTCATTTATCGATGGGGATGTGATACCTTTTAAGGTACGAAACAAAATAGTGGATTTCAGCATTTTCAATTATTAATCCTAGCGTATTTACTGACTGCTGCACTTGCGTATATGTTGCAAGAGCGGTCTGCACATTACACTACTTCGTGAGGATCTCACCAAGGTTCACCGCAGCAATGGAAAGTTGATCTCAACATAAGCTCGCACTTAAACTTACTCCAGACTCGAGTAAGCTCAGCCGGCTGATGCAGTTGGCTGGAACTTAAGTCGCAGGTGGTTCTCAAGACAATGTTGTTTGACTAAAGGTAAAGTTAGTACGTATTATTGGTGTACCTATTTTTCCAAGTCGGATATTTGTATCACTTGCTCTGTCAAATGCACCCGTCGTCGATTACTATCGTTCTGCACATTTCCACCGTGTCAGTATACCTATCACAGTGAATCGCGAAACAGAAACACGCAAAATGACGTGCGCACAGACAAATGGGCAGCAAACGACGCGTAATATATGTGTAAATGATAAACCGATTAGAATGAAGACCGATTAGAATATATTGAGGTGGTGTGAAACAACGAGTCAAAAGCAATGGCACTGAATTCACTATTGCAGATACGTCTTAAGTAGAGTCGAGGGTGTATGTTCCCTAAGTGGACGGAATTTCACAAGAAACTTCAATAGGAAAGATGAGCGATTTTGAAGGAATTTATCTCTTCGACAGGTTAGTGAGAGTGGTTGAATAGATGAAGGCTTTATTTACTGGATTCGCAGCCATAATGACATGCGTTTCAAAACTGTACCTTGAGTACATTTGCACACACAGGCACATATTGCGTATGAACACACCTCATTTGTACAGTCAATTATCGCCTCGCATTGTTTGCTGTTACAAAGTTTCCTTCTGCTAATTCAGCGATTGTCATTTCTGAGTCACCTGATTTGCCCACAGAGAGAGAGTTCTCCGGCTTGAAGAGGATGACTACAGAAGAACCACCCTGCGTTCGACTACCAGCAAGACATCATACAAGCTTGCGAAGTATCACAGGATATGAGAAATGAGGGATTACCTTCGACCTGATCGGTGATTATTTGGGAGGCATCGATGAAATTCATGTCGAAGAATCTACTGCACATCACAACTCTTAATGCAGATCGATATAATAATAAAAACGATTGTCGAGACTCAACTAAAAGCCGACCACCCGCCGTAGTTCAAAACTGCGAAAATGTTTACTATCATCACGTTAGGCTTATTCATGAGCAATCAACGTAAGGAATATTCCAAATAGATCACAATTTTTGCATCGTAAATAAAGAGATATTTTAATGATTGGTCACATGTTGATATCCAATGAGTCTTTTCTGTTAAAATTGCTCAGAATGGGGCATTATTGGGATCATATTTGGTTTCTTATTTGAGCAATAATGCAATTGGTAATATCCGCTAAATTTTCTATAAAAAATGCAATTTGAATCGTTATGGTCATATGAAAATGCAAATTTAGAAGCATAAATTTACGATAAACGACATACGGAAGGAAAGTGTACGAAATCATAGGCACAATTTCTTTGAGGATACACATTTTTATATAAATCCACAAATCGCGCTGAAATTTATATCGTATTTAGGGTTATATCTGTGTTTATCGAACAACATAACTTGAATGACCGAAGGACAGAAACGATACTCACTAAATGGCGGTGCACTAAACATTTCTACTCAAGCAATATCATTGGTTTCAATATGAACATAAAGTCGTATACTATCAAAGTTGATGCATTACACATATTAGAGTGTTGAAAAAAGTTCTAGACATTGAGCAACAAATGAATGTGGGATTGTTGGTGTTGAATTTTGTAAGATGGATTAGNATCGCATTTTGTAAGATGGATTAGGCGAGGAAGAGCTGGCAGAATGCACATTACATTTATTATTTGAGAAGGCACTTTAGATATTAGTTGTAAATGGGGTAAATGCGTGATTGACATATAATGAAGACACGAATATTGCTCTGGCGTAAATGAATGAAAAATAAGAAGATAAGGGAAAAGAAAGAAATGACCCATGAAATGAGTTTACAGGTTCGCATGCTTCCGGCTACAACTCATATCCAATGCTATAATAAACAACGAAGCACAACTATGTTGGGTTCATCAACGATGAGAGGCATTCGAGATGTAAACAATGTCGCGATTATAGTTGCACTTCGAAGGGGAGACTATTGCAGTAGAGACTATCACTTCGGAAATTTGCAGATATAATGGACAACACTGATTATCGCTTGGTGGATGCATAAATCCAGAACAGAGCTGCGAACATTGAAAAGCACAAAATAATTAGCATGAATTCTACATTGCTCCAATTTTCACCTTTTGCGGGTTTTAAGTGTGGGAAAGAATTATTTATACAGATTTTGTATGATCGAGGGGGCAGTTGATATGTGAGGGTGTTGTTTGCTTGATGTTAGTGACGGAATTGGGTTTGTTTATTGCATCGTATATATGCACTTCCCAGACTAATCACCATCAGATCCTTGACCCTCATCACCTTACGTCAGCTGACCAGACTTTCTCAAGTTGCACATTTTGCAGCGTACTTTGTTGGGTACATACGATGGGATAGCGGGCAACCGCATGTTTAGTGTCCATTCTGTCTTCCTTCCGGCTCTTGGTCTTGCTATTGCAGCTTTCCCAAATGACATCTCACAAAGGTTTCATTCATCGCGAATCTGAAGCTGTTCGGTGTTTCCCAAATGCTGGCCCTAATGCGATAATTAAACTCTGCTGACATTCAAGATACATCTCAGACTCGAGGTGCCCGAGCAGCTGGGGTCATTCACACCTTCAACTTAGCCAGAAAATGAATGCAAAGAGTGTGACTTCATTCGCCAGAAAAGAATCTTCGTGCAGCAAGCAAGCAAGCAACAAAATTAGCTGTATTGGTTACCGCAGTGAATTAAAATCATTGTTGATCGTTCATAAGTGTACAAGATGATGTATGTTTATAGATGTCAACAGTCTATCTACTAGTTGTGAAAAACATATAAAAAGAAAATGGCCTCTCTGTTACGTATATAAAAATTGTTATTATTGTATGATGAGAAGCATTTAGAACAAAGCGGCGCATAACATTATTGTACGGAACGACTGTTATCTAAATTATGATAATTATATAGAAAACGTCCAACTGTGAGGAAGTCAGAGCTTTCAATTTTCTCATGCAAATATACTCATAATGCAGAATATTTATTAAATAATGTAATCACATCAAAGCGTCATTATTTAACTTTTACAGAAATTGATCTTTTATATACACTTCATTAATTATGAATCAATGTGGATAAAAATATCGAAAATTATTCCTCCAACGTTTGTGGCATCCGCGTTCTCTTATTTCCTCGTAGTTGTTGAGCAGTCATCCGAAAATTGTCGGGACACCGTGACTGTCTACATTCGATGTATATGAAAGCGAGCATGCATAGAATATATATATGTATATACATATACATAGCCTTTTACTGGAGGAATAATTGGTTCTGTATCGCTTATTGTGGAATGCTTTCATTTCTTCAAAAGTCACCTCCAGAGTATGTCCGATGCTTGGACTTACATAGGATTGATAAGTACCGCTATGTAGAATGTCATCCAACTCAACCAAGGAATGACTCATGCGATCATTACTGCACTAACGTTGAGGAAGAACGGAGTTGCAGAAGAGAAAAGAACTCATTAATTTCTTGAAAAACACCCTATCATTATCAGTGATAACCGCTTTCTGCCCTCACCACTTATCTATGCTTATATTCCTTTCAATGTGTATACTCACGTGGTGAATATCTTTCTCGGAGCGATTTGAATTCTTTGAATGCAGTCAAATCTTGCAGCGATAACAAACGAATGCCTGTGAGGAGAATAATTTACTTCCGCGCGAGCACGAAGGATATATCGCTGCAGGAGGGGCACGAAGGATATATCGGTGCAAGGATATGTCGGTGCAAAATCCCTCGCATCTCCTCATCCCCATATGGTTTGTGGGGAGAAGGAGATGCGAGGAATTTTTGGTGGAAGGCGTTGCAACGGCTTGTGGCAATCTTCCACTGCTTTTCGGGATATAGACCGTGTATCTTTTCGCCTCTTCCCCACTGCTCTTCCAACAATTGGCAGACGATCCACAAGCCACGATCCCACTTCTATAAGCAGTCTTGCAGAAAGGCATTGCAGAAATGAATGCAACTTTGCCACAAGGTGCTTCCCACATGCAATTTTGAATGTGTACCGTGTGGAAGAAGTATAGAAATGTATGTCCAAAGTCATTCGCCATAAGGTATGAAAGATGCGGCGTTGTCGTATATACCAAAAGAGTATATACCAAAAGAATTCTTTGATGATGACTGCATCCCTTCGATCAGGCTTGAACTGAGGGGTCCAATAATGGACTCGCTTCCGCTGTATGATCTTGAACGTGCACGTCTTGCTGACATGAATTTTCACGCTCTTCTTCGTTGGTCATGAAGATCTGAAAAGCTTTGAGGAAAGGGTGAGCCCATCTGCCATCCAATTTTCTCGTAGCGCTTCTTGTTGCGTTAGCTACCTTGCATATTTTTCATTGTTTTGTTCTATAATTCTCTCTGTTTTGCACCTTGCGTTCTATAATTCTGTGTTTGCTGGATCCTCGTTATATCAAGCTAGTTACGAAGTGTAAACGGTTGTGAGCCGAATCCTGTAAAGAAGGACACGGCGTGCTGTTTGTGATCCGAAAGTGTACCTATCGGGTTCGAATATGTGGTTTATTTGATTCCATTGCAGAATTCCTCCCGTAGTGATGACGCCTAGATATTGTAGTTTCTACCGCGTTTGTTAAGCATCCAGAATATCCTTTTAATAATTACTACTACATTTGTTTTCCGCCCTCTCCAAAGCATCAGTTTTCCGTTTTTTTGCAATTCATACTCGAACTTTCGTGCTCGCCCTCTGTCTGCTTCAGCAATCACCGTTGAAAATGTGTTTTCTCTTTGCAGATGAGGATGCTGCTGGGTGCGCGGACCTCATTCCTTTGTAGCACGACGTCATTTGCTTCTCATAAACCAAGGCGACCATCGAGATTGAAAGCCGTTGAAGTGAAGCAAGAGAATTCGGATAGCGAAGAGTCTTTACGCATTCCATCCACCTCGAATAGCACGGACTTTGTTGACTTGGTGCTTCATAAGTACGGAAATGAGCTGCAGCAACTATCAACTAGCCTCAGAAAGCATGTCGAAGCCGATAGAGCAGGCTTTCACAAGGTTCGCCTCTTTTTTGAATGGTCTGTTTCGCTGTTTATTATGGCTGTCTTGGTTTCTCTTTCATGTTTCTGATGTTTCAAGCGGTTATTATGCAAACGTCGATTGTAGAAGAAAAGAGTCAGAAATGGTTCGCTGCATATATCTGTCCTCCTGTAGTTGGACGGGGAGGGAGAGGAAGGCAGCGGAACCGATTTGAAAGGGCTGGGGGCTTTCGAAGTTTAACAGGAGAGAGCACTGCACCATTCTGCCTCTTGGAGTCACGTCGTAAGTAGCTTCAACGCAGAACGCGACTCTACTCCCCCCGTAATGCCTGCTGTTATTACCTAGGCCTTAAAAAAGTGCCGCCCTTTCGAGACTAGAAAAGCGCGCATAAGACGTCGAAAGCTTAGTCTCCTTAGTGTCTGCCTGATTTAATTTACTCAGTGCTGTTCCTCTGAGTCACTCTCGAT
>JAARMF010000282.1:38355-56883 GCA_022844705.1 Toxascaris leonina
TATATATATATATATATATATATATATATATATAAAGGTACAAAGGCAGCTGTAATTTCATCGATTCCTTCATCGATGCAGCTGACAACCAAGCCCACACATGGCTGATGTGACCGGATTTTCGAAACGTCTGGTGGTCAGCCTACTGGCGATCCGTTGAGAAATCAGCCGGGAATCGAACCTAGGTCTTTTCGCTTAATATGCGATATATATATATATATATATATATATATGCATGCTTCCAGCAACAAAATATATATTCATTGTCGCATTGTATCGATGTCGATATTCATTGCTCATTTCACAAAAGTGAAGGCGAACAGATTTTTACGTTGTTAAGTCGTTCCATCAAGTGCAATTCTCCGTTTCGAATATATCTTTGCAATTTCCCTCTGCGAAGTTAATTCATTACTAGGATAGAGTGTCACTCTAAGCAACTCTAAAAAGAATTCTGTTGTGTAATAATTGCTAAATAACCGTAACAAATGGGAAACATGCTAAAAAGGCTATTGAAATGGCATAGACGATTGCGTTTTACCTTCGATAGCTAGCTGCCCAAATATTCAATCGGTCGTTACTTCTCAGATGATGGAGGTCGTGGAACTTCTTGGCTTACCGGATGTGTTGAACATCTTTCGGGGAACTGAATAGGAGTTTATGGAATGCTGCAGTCAGATTTTTCTTCTCTCAGAAAAACGATGTCGCGACTGGAAAACATCATTCTAAATTTGTATTTCGGGTATTTTGCGGCCCTAGGAAATCAACCTTCTCCCATCTCCTACTGGTGTCGATTATGGGGTAACCCAGGGAAGAGACTCGGTGTGGGATGCTCCGGCCTCACCAACTCTCACACTTTCAGTGCTAGGCCTAAACTGTCGTTGGGTTGTCGCCTTCGTTTGTAGCTAATTTGATTGTTAACGGTTTTCGTTGTTAAGTAATGCAATGTGTTCGGTGGAGCATAAGTGATTGAATTCTCTTAATAAAAGTGCCAACCAATCTGTGACAACTTTGTGATCGCCTGTTTTGTTCATCGATGTCTACCGTTGTATGAATAACGTTCAATGGCAGCTGTGCACAGAGATCGTGACAAATTCGACGGCTTATTTTGCTTGTGTTTATGCAAATTCCAGTATATCCTCATAGAAGAGAGATTGTGCAAAGAAGAGGAAAGATTATGAAAACTGCATGCGGGGCTGGTTATATCGGATTAATAGTATTGATTAAAATGGGGGGAGAGAGGAAAGAGAGGGGGATGAGGTCTGTATGAGAATTTACTCAAGGAAGTAAGTGTTTCAGTTATATCATTTTCTTCCCTTTATTAGCGGACTATGTAGAGGATAAGTGATTCATTTCCACATTGCGAAGTTCGTATGTGACGAGTGCACCTAATCGTCCACTCATATTGCGTTGGTTCTTTCATAGAAATAACCGGAAGATCAAGGCTTTGATGCATTTGTATCGGAAGAATGCTTACATATTCGGTGTTGTAAAGCATTTATTGCCGTATGGTCGGTCACCGAACATAAGGGATTGAGCACGAAAGCAAACACGAACGGGTATTTTTGTGCAGCATTCCATTATGTATTTCACATGGCACCTTCTTTGAACTCATATGACCCTATAAGTGGAGTAAGATATAACGAACTTGATCTTTATATGATTCGTTCCTTTTTATGCTTGGGACTGTGCATCGCGATGACATCTCTGCACCTCTACGTATGTCTCTCTGACAGTTACAACCGTTGATATTTGACTTGTGAAATTTGACGGAAATAATGCGTACGTCGTCGAACGGTGTCCTTTAGTGACTCCCACTTTGATCAGCCGATTCGAATCAAATGATACATAGTGAAGGTACCAAAAAAAAACTCAATTTTATCTTCTAGTGGATTGCGCTGTGTTTCACACCGATCGGACCACAAGCTGTGTTACAGGTATGTGCGAGTGATCGGATCGGTCCGTAAGTCAATAAATTATTGCAGGCAATCAATTATTCGCAGCTTATGGAGACGAAATCGCTGGTTTGGTGGTAAAAATTGTAAAAGAGCATATAGTAGAAGCTATCTGAAAAAGCTCGCTTGTTGTTGTCTTTTGCGCTTCATTGCGGCNCTATTGTTTTTTGCGCTTCATTGCGGCACATGTCGAAGCCTTTCTTTGTGTGGCCGTCTGCTTGCTTGCCCATCTTTCTAAGGCGCACGCTTGTATATTCAGAAGGCACTGTTATATTCTCGACACATCTCGCGGATGGATGTGTTATCAATAAAACGATTGCAGAATTCGATTCGATCGAGAAATTTTCGTGTATCAGTTGTTGGCTGATGCAGAATTTCCGACTTCATCGTCTATTTCGGCGGTTATTGCGTTTCAACTTTGAAGAAAAATTCCACAGCACACGACAGCCAATCGCATCACCAAGTTGGCTTCCTTTATTAGCTTACATTTAAACCTTTTCATTGAAAAGTTGCTGAGATCTCATTAATCAAGAATTGATCACGGTATATAAAAATGTGTAAACGGTAGTTTCAATTCCCATTTCATTCACGCCAAGAACTATTTGATATGAATGCAGCAAAAAATTTTGAGCACACTCGAATGTGCGACCGTAGNTTTTTAAGCACACTCGAATGTGCGACCGTAGTAATCGAGGGTTTAGTTAGCTATTTTTAGATAGACATTTCTCTTTTAAAACATTATGAATGCATCTGCTACAATCTGTGCATTGAGACCGCAACGTCTTGTTAAGGGTGTCGGGTAGTTTAAAGTCGTAAGAGCCATGCTATGCAACTGAAGTCTTTCTTCTAACAACTTCTTTCCCCAAGAAACTTTGCCTCAGATTCTCTAAATATTTAAGTTTAACTAATTTTGAGGAACTTATATGGCAATGGCACTGTTGTCATGGTGAACTTCGCTGCAGTAAGTTCGTTCACACTTATAGCGAAGTTCCGAAAAGCTTTAGCAATGCTTGTTTGCTATACTGCAATTAGACCACAAAACTGATAGATTGTGTTGCCTGTATTCATAATACGATACGATATTTAAGGGTCTGTTAAATCGAATGGTAGCGGTTACGATGCATCCACTTCTAGGCCGTCGTTTGAAGGTATAAACTCACGATACACGCAAAAAATTGCTCGATTGAGCGAACTTCTCAATGAGGCACAACAAAATTATCGAAACAATAATGCAGAGGTATGCTTTATTGCCCTCTACAACTGATGACTGTCATTATATTTCGGAATGAGTTAGCTCCTTCCCGAAAACCTTCATTTTGAGCAATTACTCATTGATGAACGCGCTAGTCAAACGAGGTATGGTTCACCTATATGCCTTCCATTCTTCCAATTACTTAAAGAAGAGTGTTTTTAACGGTAATTTTTGCGATGCGTATTGTCATGCATTGCGTATTGTCTATCGGAGTCCTTCACGATCGTCTTTCGATTATATCTGCCAACGACATATAAGTTGATTGGTTCATGTTGATTTATATAGTTGGTGATGATGGGTTGCCGGATGAAATAGAAGAATGTGATCGGGTGATGACCTACCGCATCAGATCTGTGATGCGGTTCGATCAGATTGGGTGTATTCTCCATATTCTGTTCTGGAAGGACGGTGAGGGAGTGAAAACGGATGGATTTGTGCCAACGNTGTCGGAGTCCTTCACGATCGCCTTTCGATTATATCTGCCAACGACATATAAGTTGATTGGTTCATGTTGATTTATATAGTTGGTGATGATGGGTTGCCGGATGAAATAGAAGAATGTGATCGGGTGATGACCTACCGCATCAGATCTGTGATGCGGTTCGATCAGATTGGGTGTATTCTCCATATTCTGTTCTGGAAGGACGGTGAGGGAGTGAAAACGGATGGATTTGTGCCAACGATGTGGAACTGTTTCTTCGCAGTCCCAGCATCTCTTTCTGTACTTTCCTCTGTTCGCTACAGGCAGTCGACTTTGCGGTGCTGTAATAAATACCCCACTGTGAGTAATGGTCAGAATGCTTAATCGATTTGCAGCGATTGCTGGAAATGCGTGATCTGGTTTCGCGAATTGAGAAAAATGCGTGCTCAGGAAATTCGCGACTTGTACCGATTGGTTCCTTGTCAAATTCATTTGTGTTCGACGGAAGCTCCGATGTTGATGTGTGCTTCTTCCCGCTCTTAGCTCCCGAAGTTCGAGCTGAGTTTAATGCCGACTTTCACCAGAATCTCAGCTTTAGAGAGTGAGTGGTTTGTTCTTTGGATTCTATGTGACATTGCAATTCGACTGCATTTGTGCGGTGTTGATGGACGTTTTCATTCCATCGTTTCGTTATTCGAGATGATTGTTAACATAAGCGAATAAGGTTATTGCGCATTTATCTTTAGTTTTGGCTAACAAGCTTAACGAACATTGTCCATCTGAAGTCACATATTGATGTGCTGATCAGCTGTTAACAACACTTCGATTGAAGCTCGTGTGTCAAAACAGTGCATATAAAGGTAACGGGCTGTTGCAATAACTGAAGTTGGCTTATACGATTGCGTAGGTTAATTTATAATTGATGCCGTTCAGACGATTTATGCGGTTGATGTTCGAGCGAGTCGTTGAAGCTGAAGAAAATGGTGGTAATCGTGTGGATATGGATGAAAGTATGGTGTTGTATCGAGCAAAAGTACCCATTCTGGTTATAAAATACAAGAATGGACTCAGTGTGGATATTCAATTCTCTAGTGATTCCTATCAGGCAATCAGAAACACGAATCTCGTCAGACATTATGCAATGGTATGTAGTCTTATTGTTTGGCTATTTCTTCTGCTATAGAGATCAGTTGTGCGTAATATTTATTGAGTAAATTCGGCTTTACCATGGGAGGGGGGGGGGGGGGGAATCAGTTTGTTTATCTTAAAAAAACCTTTTAAAGGCTTTTCATGTTGGTTCTGCGATCGTTCTCGTTTATTGTATATTTACGTTCGAATGAACTGAAATATTAAAAGGGATTTTTGAATATGTATCGATGATGTAATTACAATTGGCGAAGAATTATGGAGATCTCGACGTGATGTCTTCGTTTACAATTTTGTTTATTGCGAATTATTGTTGAAATTTTCTTCTTTTAAGTGACAAAATCAACGATATAACACAAAACACTTTAATTCGCCTATGAAAGAACAATCGAGAAATTCTGTAAAAGCTGCACAGCTTTTCAATTGCGTATTATGAAATACGATGCTGTCTATATATTGTGTTGAGGCGGACCGTCGATTCGGCCTAGTTTATATGTGGCTTCGGACGTTGTTTCGCTCATTGGGTATTATGAGAAGCAAAGAGGGACTCTTCTCAAGCTATCACATCCTGTGTTTGGTCGCTCATTTCCTGCAGTGCACTTCGGTTGGTCAGCCAATTCCATTCTTGTCTCACATCGTCGTTCGTATTGAGTAAAGAAAGTCAACTTTTTGTGGTGTGATCATAGATCAGCTCACCTCGCCATCCCTTTTGACTTGGACCATATGTATCGATTTTGATACTGTTCATATTCGTATAAACGTAAAAGGCGTTAACCGTAGGGAATAACAAAAGTGGTAGACAGGATAACAATGAGTGATAACCGATCAGTGGGAGTAAAATGAGATCTGAGGGCGAGAGTAAGAGAATTAAAATCATTAAAGAGCATAACTGCGTATATCAGAGGCTAGTAATAATGTAAGGTGGATGCTGTTGCAAGTTTGATTGAGATGATTTAAAAGAAAACAAAAGGTTTTAAAGTCAGCATGTTGGTGATGGAGATCTGCACGATATGATATGACCAGTTGTATCTTGTCTGATAAGTTTGCATGTTTAGGGAGCGTTGTCGAAGACTGTGCTTCCGGTGTTGACTCGTTCCCATGCACATCTAGTGGGGTGTGATGTGGAAATCGACAAGGTAGTCGAAATGCTTGGACAGCCCATCGAAGGACGCACACTTGAAGGTCGATTTTAATCTGTTTCGCTCATGTCTATTCACATATGTTAAATTAGTTTCTGTCAATCAAAATATTGGGATAAGTTGTCTCTAAAGAGAATAAATGCGGGAGCATGTTCGCAAATGAAGAAAGACACCATTTTTCATGTTCAAATTGGAGTCAACTAAACGATTCATTAAGCTGAAGAGAATGCAACCACCCACATTGTTTATAGCTGAAGCAGCCAACTTATTCAAACAATACTGATTGTTTTTGTGTAAATTTAAAATAACTCAATTCACTTCCATCTCATAAATGAGCATTTCGAGTGTTTATGTGAAACATCCGGCAGCTTTTCTCCGCAACAAATTTCGTTTTGCTTTCGCAAGTTGTTATAGAGATGAACTTCAGATTGGCGCAGTGAGAATCATATGGAAGCTGGCGAGCTGGCCGTTCGTCTTATTGATTATTATGCCAATATGGATATATTTCGATGTGCGATTTCGTTGGACAAGGGAACTCTTGAGAGAAAGTTGGTATCATCGATCGGAAGCTTTATTTCTGATTTCTAAGCGGAAGTGACCAAGAGTATGGGTTCATCTTAGCCTTCCAAGAAGGGGATTAATATAGAACTGTTATTAAATGTAATGTGTTATTCCGAAGAGAGGGAACACCCAAAGAAGACAAAATTTCGATTGCGTGGTGCGTGCTGTTGAGTCGGGCATCCCAGGAGTTTGCGTACCTTATTCCTGTCTTTGACATGCTTCTGACGTGGCACGTCAGATTTGAGAATTGACGGAAAAGCACGCTTTCGACACTCGTAATGATCATTAACGTGCATCGATATGCGAAATGTGCTGAACCGTTCATTCAAAGGTCGTAGTTATTGCCTGGGGGCAAGATTTTAATTTGCCCTTCTACCTTGTTGGGTCTTATTTGAAATAGTGGATCTGTCCTTCCATTCTTCTGATTTTGAGGGACGAAATGCTGCTTACAGCTGCCATTCTTCGCGAACATCAACAAGGCGAACTAACCACTAAGAAAATATTCTTTTTTAAGAAATTTACTTGTTTATTACTGGAGTTGAATTGTCGTTTGGAATGTTGCGAATCTCACATTGTTCTGTGTATCTACTTTTGCCATCGTATTCGTCGATTTCAGTATATGGTTTTTTTAATGTTAGAACTGCATTGTTTAGAGGGTGTGAGCAGTTGGTTTCGTCCTCTTTCGCCTCTCTCTTTCTTTTTATTCTTTTCAATTGAGAATAAAATAATAATTTGATTGTAGGAAGCAACCATCATCGGAAAATTGGCTGCAGATTTTCGATCCATACTCGAAATCAAACGTATGCAAGAGACGTGATGCCGGTGATGCATTCCAGCATGCAATCAACTTCGTATTTAACAAAATGCAAAACGGTCAGTTACTGCTTAGAGGCGAAATTAAATCTCGGCATTGTTAGGTGTAGTGTGCTCTTTCGTATATATTAATTTGCCCCTTTCCTGCAATGGCATTTTGCCTCTCCATAAGAGGAACGCATCTGATAGAAGTAAATTGAGGTCGTCGAATAAGAATTTCTTTTTCATCTATAATGTATATCCATTCGCGATTTTTATAATTCCGTTGGCCATGATAGATTTTGGTTATGAATGCAAAGATGCAGACACCCCTCTTTGTTGAAATATTTGTCTTAGATTCTTTATTTGCGTTTCCGAATGCTGTTGACTATTGTCAAAAGTAATGGTTTGAATGAATAAATAAAGGCTTATCTCAGCGGAATTGTTATGCGAAAAAAAGGGGTTTTGGCGAGCATTTTCGGTTATCCCTCCTCTCACCGGGATTATTGCTTCACTTGTTAAGTTAGGGGCCACTGGGGATGCTCCGCTGGGACACTTGGCAAGATGAGGATGAATATTTGGTTTACTCAAGTCTTTCAGATTAGTGCTAAGAATGTTTAAAAATTTATTGTGGAAAGATATTTTGCAAGGTCGTTTGCTGTATATATCTCTCTTGGCTAGCGTCAGTTGCGTTGCAGCCTCCCCGAGTCTGTCTATTAGGCAAAACTAACTCGTTTAGCCATGCAACATGGCAGAATTATTGCAATGACTAATGGCGTCATGCCAGATATGAGGCGGCGAACTCAGCTAATGCAAGCGGTAGCCTTTGTTAAAGCTCATGCGGAAAAATAAACAAACCATAAATAGCATCATCAATTTCTTGCTGTGTTCGGCTGCGGTTTATCCAGCTGCTAATATAGACTGGAACATGAAGCGATACTCTTTTCATTGCCGAAAGGTGTCACAGTCGTTAGTCATGTTGTAGAACACGCGAAAAAGTGAATCACTTGTGAACGACTTTTTCAAACGATCGGTTATGTTAAAGCGCAAATGCTTTGCGCAGCACATTGGCATTTTATGAGTCCGGTTGGCTTGACGACCACAAAGGTGTCGTATCAATGTCACCGAGACGCTCTTCCACTTCCTTCGTTTGCGTCTGACTAACCGCTGATCAGTTTTTGGTGGCCATCGATACACAGTTGTTCTCTCCGATCCCTGGAATCTTATAATAGGTGGTCGCTGAGTGGTGTGAATTGCCAGCAGTGAGAGGTGGACCCATATGTAGTTTGGTGCAGTAGGCTCATCATTGGATGAATGTTTTAAATTCTGCGCGTCCAAATAAAAACTGGTTACGCGTTTCTTCGTCTTTTCTTTCTCTGCAGTTTCCATCAATAGCGTATTCCTTCCTCTCAACAGCATTCCGTAATGATGGCAGTGTAGGTGTTTGTCAGAATGGTGACAGTCACGGTATGAAGTGAACTTTATGAAAGATCATATCATGTGCTCTTCAGATTTGATCCTTGTACACTCTGTAATAGGATGAGACAATGCCTCTGCGATCCCCAAAGACGGTAGATCATCAATTGATATAGAGGTGATGAGAAATTGAGTGAAATTTTTGGATGCGAGTATAGCGGATTGGCCATTATGTTGATTTGAGGTGCCGAAACGTTCAGGATAACGGGGTGTCACTACAACGGGGTGTCACTGGATTTTTAGGGGGAGAAGGACTAACCCTTTAATGTTTATTTGCACTTGAGGTATAAGCAAAGTAAGATCGAGTTGTTGGATTCCACAGGTGAAGGCCTAAATACTTCATATCTCAAAATACTTATAATCCGATTTGCACGTGTTTATCTTTGGTGTCCGATTAGTGATCACTACATTCCTGATCCTATATAATGCGAAGAAATCGGATAAGGTTGTGCAGACGGCAATTTTCCTGCTATAGGTTTAAATCACTTCCAACAGTAACAGTCACATTGTTATGCATTTTGAATTCGACAATTGTTATTGATTATTGTTCGGATGAACGTGCTTGCAGGTTTATTGCTCGACTCGTTTCCATGGTTTCCAGAAGCGAATGAGTTCATGCTTAAAGGCGAGTGGACACGGTGGCGGTTTCAGAAGGCGAAATACAAGATGAACGAGCCAAACGAGAGGAATAAACGTTCTTTTTTGATAGCCGATCTGAGGCGATGACGGCAAATAACAGAGGGTATATCGATTAACGCTCAAAATTGGATTGCAGTGCAATTCCGATCCCATTTGCCAAATCCTGAAGTATTTGCTCTCGTTTTGTGCTCCGACTATGATTTTTTATCCTACGAACATATATTTGGAGTATGTCAGAATTTTGTCTCCGGTTTCTTGATCCTTCCGTGAGTTTCTGTTTTTGGAAAATTTCTTGCGCAGCCTGGTTCAAGCCATATCAGTCATGCATCGTATTCAGTGTTTTATTATCTAAAGCGGTGATTGGCGTATCGATCGAAAGCAGTTGGTTGATATGAACTCATTGTTTTGAATAAACCAAAGAAGGATTTATTGTTGAAGGTTAATGTAGCTGCGCTTTCTAGCAGGAAACGTATATCACAGAGACCACACGACTTTAGCCATTCCCAGTTCCGACATTTAGCTGTGCCTGTCGAACAAATAGGAGAAATAGGGACGTAATCGCTCGCATCCAGTTCTTTCAGAGCGCTGCCGAAGCACTTTTTAGACAAAAATTCGTTTTCTTGCGTTCCAAAAGACTTTGGTTTATAAGCCATAGTGTGACGATATTGTATTTGTTGCCGTGTATGCCTTGTCTGCCGAAATTCGGCTCTGAGCCCAATAAAACCAGTATGGCAGGTTTCATCTGCACCATCGAAAGCACGTATTGTACCGCTTTACCGCGATTCTCCCTAGAGAGAAATGTCAATATTGTATAAATAAACGAATGCGATACTCCATGAATTTATGGAGAAGTTATAGCGATCAGATATGTCGAAATATTATTTTACGTTTCATGACCAGTCGACTACCTCACAATTCATTGGCAGTTGGTCTAACAAGGGAAATTGGCAAAGTGTTCCATTGTCGTGTCAATTGCCGTGGCAAGTTTCCACCGCAAAATTGTGCGCGTTTTGCTGCACATCCTTGTTCAACCTTGCTCAAAGATTGTATAAATGATTAACCTGATCGGAATTTGCACGCTCCAGGTCACCTTTCAACTCGATGGCTCGGAAAGAAATCTTTAGGCCATTCTACGGAGTACATAAATTTCTTCATCCTGACATGCTCATTATCGAACGTGGCAGATAAATGCACCCATATGCTAGCCTTCATCAAAGTTGCTTGGGTATATGTCTGTGTTATCAGGCTGTGGGCACTTCTGAGCAACCGAGAACACGAAATTGATTCAGTACTGTGTAGCAGTTAAGGCTATTGCAGATGAATAATAGATGATGAGGCATGAATTTGATCTGTAAAGGTATAGGATGGAACAAGGAGACCTGCAAGTGTTATTCTGAACGGTTCGCACGGGAGATGCAGGAAATGGGAACTCAACTGAACGGAAATGCGGAGAGAAATGGCGCAGACAGCAAGATTTGCTTTTTCTTCATGTACTCGAGCTAATTCTTTGCTGGAATTCTTGCACCATAGTGGAATGGATGAAAACAATAGATGAAAAATACAATACATGTGTTTTCATTTACTTATATTTATTTAATTATTTATTTTTATATATTTATATTTATATTTATATTTATATTTATATTTATATACGCATTCGACAGCGTCACAGTTCTGATTCTAGAGTGCTATGCTTAGGCGAGTGATACTTTCGCTGGCTGACGAATAGCAGTTTGTATTTAAATAATGGAGTCGTTTGCTACATTTCTTCGGTCACTAGGTAACTGAATCGCAGATCAGTGAAGCGTTATGATTCCCGCAATCAAAATCCTTCATTCGGGGCGATTTTGCAGTCTTCTATGACGTGGAATTCACAATGGAGTATGCTTATGCTGAAAAGTGAATGACTTGAAAGTGGATTGAATTCCATCCTTTTTCTTCTCGAAGTTCAAATTTTTCACACAGACGAATTAATTATTGACACTTAATCTGTGCTGTTATTATTAAATATATTCCGCTTGTCTAAACTGGAACTAATGTCTGTGCATTCGAAATTGAGGTATCGTGGATCATTTCGACTGCTGTCTTTCCTCGGCTTGCAGTCACTGTGTTCTACCTGTTCTTTGATCGCGTCCGTTTTCCTTGGCGATCATGTCCCCCAAAGTCATGGAATTCCCTTTCACGTCATATTCCTTCTTAGCTTTTAGAATATTAATGGTCAATCTCATTTCACGATGCGCTTCATAAGGGATGGACGTGCCAACCGAAAGTTTATGCGGATGTTTTTGCAACTAAGCTTCTGGTAGAACCTCGTTTTGAAGCCAGCTGCTTTCAAAAAGGATCACACAATTTGGAAATGCTACACATCTATTCCTGGGAAGCAGCAATGGGATGGATATTAGCAGCAGCTTTGAAGCAGACTGTGGAGTTTGCTGCTTCATCAGCCATGACGAGGGTGTTGCCAACCACAAGCACCGTGTTTTTTCACTGATTGTGAAAAGCCATGTTTTCCGTTTTGTTCATGTGCGATATTGCCGGAAGTGTTCCATTTCCGGTAACCATACGCAGTTGCTTATACCACCGCTACACCACTATACCAAGCTCTTGACACTTTATTGTAAAAGTTGTAGACAATCAGAATACATTTGACTCTAGCACTACTACCGGAAATCCTTTTATCACCTCAATGTGCTGCCCATTCAAGTTGACATTGGTGCAGTAGCCCTCGGCTAAGCCTAACTGATTTTGCTAGACTTCTATCATCAACGTGAATGCAATATACAGGCTTTCGATGCTTCCTTCTGGCAGTTTTGCATATATTATTCTTTCTAGAAATTTGCGGGCATCCATAATGTCAACGATTTCCAACATTAATGGCATGATACGCATTACTGGACATCTGATTTAATCTGCTAGACCATCATGTGAATTTATTATAGATTTAACTTTGTATTTTCGAGGATCCATCGAGCTACAAACGCCTAAAATATCGTTTATATATTTGTCACCGTGATTACAGCACTTTGCTAATTTTTGTTGATTTTATCGAAGCATTTTTTGAAGTCCTATGCTGTGTACACATTAGGGAGCAATGTGTTGACGAAATGGCACATAGTCAGTTAACGGCGACATCATTGCGGAGAGCAAATTCTCTTATCGGCAGCTGAAATTCTAATCCGTCTACTGTTTACTACTTCCTTACAATCCTTTTTTTGACCATCCAAATAGCCCATCGTTCGAATCGTGCCCTGTTTTTGAGAAGTCTTTTATATACACACTATAGTTCCCCTATTTTTCTACCAGACGGAGATGGCACTATAGCAAAACAGCAGTGCATAACAGAAATGCTTTTAAACTATCACAGCTGGTGACACTGAAATGAGTTTCTTAGATTGTTAGTGTAATGGATCAGACATCTTATGAAGATTTATTCCGATATCGGAAATAACTGTGAGTCAACCGGAATACTTGAAAGAAAGGAATGATTCAAGCTGTGATACAATATTTCCTCCGGAGTCACGTCTGGTTCATCTACAGCGGCATCTACTTATGCGGAGTCAGGCTCCTAACTTCTCATTATCACTGGTTCCGAATCATTCGTTTACATCATCAACTACTCTTTCATATAAGAATAGGTAAATTGTGTTTTGTCCTTATCAAAACAAATTCTCGATCAATGCAGATCGGTTATCCCACTCAACCTCATTTGATGTTGTTGTCTTTGCCTTAGATTGCCTGCCACCCAAGTTGCTAGAGGAAGGTTGTTTCCTCGGATGCAATATTAGAAGAGATTAGAAGTGCGAGAGGATTTTCACAGGTTGTTGACGCATCTTGTATTTTCGAGATTATTTGGATTCCTCTTTGATCGACTTGTCATAGTTCACATAAAAATGTCCTTTGAATTGATGCGTAGTCATGTAATGAATATATCGATGATGCTAAAATTGATAAAGTACAACACTGTGCATCCCATCGATCGCCATTAGATGAACATCAGATTTTCGGGCACAAGCAAACAACAATAACCACTAGCACGCAGTGTGCCGACCTCAACATCCTCAGATGTCACTTTGTGGCTAGATGCAATTCTTTTAATTGAAGATTACTGCAAATTGTTCTATTTCTCTCTGAACTAGATCACTTTTGCGTCACGTTGAGTTCTCTAAAACAGAACATATGCAATTCGATTCATCTCTATTCTTTCTAAATAATTAGCAGCTAATATAACACAACGACTAGGGGGGAATGGAACGAAGAACCGTTTTTACTTCCACAAAGAAAACTTTTCGTGATGTTTGTTTCCACTTCGATCGAGGCTTGTTCTATAGCCTAGAGTTATTAAGCGAGATGTAGCTAGTTAAGCTAACAATAGTTTGTTCATTCAGACAAATACAAAAAGCGAGAAAAAAAAATGCAGTATGGCGGTGCCGAACAAGCAAACAAACGATGGTAGGTGCGTTGTTTCGTCCAATTCATTCGAAACAAGCAGGAAAATGGGCAAATGCGAAACGGTTCTCCGCTTGCCACATCATTCTCTGATGAATATTTATGTATTACAGTAAGTGACAACTTGGAATGCATTGGTTTATAATTTATTTGCAATGAGTTGTGGTAACAGTAACTGTATTGCAAAAGAAGCAAATGCAAGAGCTCTCCTCATTTTCGGATTTTTCTCGTTGCTTCACCTTATCGCACTCAGCAAATTGCTCATCGTCAGTGTTCGATCAATCTCGAGTCATTCACCAAATGTGATCGCATCACCTAAATTCGCATTTCATATGTTCGTTAGAGGATGTTCATATGTTTCACATCGATCCATTCATGAAAAGGTATACCACTAGGTCAGCTGTTTATTGTGAACGATGAGTGTGTGAATGTGTGAGGTTACGGATGCTTGAGCTGCATGCATTGCTTATTCTAATCGTTTTCTATCATAAAGCGTTGTCGAAGACAACGTTGGGTACCTCTTTGATGAATTCGTGGCACCTTCCCTCATATTAAAGTCGCATTAGCTCATCAGATTCCTTCGAAATTTCAACTAACAGATGTCGCTTGAATGATTTCAAATATTTCCTTCTTCAAATAGAAGGATAAATATATGGGCATTGATATCACAGCAAATTTCACAATGTCATCGCCTCACTCGAATCGAACAACTTCAAAATCATCTCTGCTATAAATTCTTCATTGTATTTCTCTATACTTTTCACTCCATTTGAGTGTCTTCTCATATCTCGATTCGAATGTCATCTCACCTGTGTATTTCCTTCTCGTTGATACATTCCCTTTCGCTAAGCAATTCATTCGCACTCAACCTAATGTGTTGCATATCCGTTGCAACGTATGCCAATAAACATCCAATATTCAATTATGGAGAGCCGTTTATTTCCTGAGAGATTTGGTTATAAAGGGCTCTACACCAAATATATTCATATCCCCTCAGAACAATGCACCACCATCCAGCCCTTCCTCGGATTTGATACATATTCGTCGACGAACTCAATGCATTTGAGCGATGAAGCTTAACACCGACGTTCTATGTGCCACGGGGGAATGCGCTTCGTGCTGCGTACCGCTGGGTGCGCGTTGCGGTCGCCGCGTGCGCCGACTCCTCAGCGATCTGCGCTAACGCTTCGCTATTTCCTACGTCTAGCTTCATACGTGCTGCTTGCTATCGCAGCAGGTTCGTCACCGTTTGTGCCTCAAGGCAACATCATCAGCATCGATCTCATCGATGGGATGGCGGAACACGTTTTGCTTCATCGACTGGTTATATGCTTCTTTCATTTCGCAAGCTGTTTGATGTTTTGTATTCAGATATGACACTTCCAGGATTTTATTTGTCTTTTTTTTTATTTCCTGCCATATGTGGAAAGTCTGCAGATAGTGGAAATAAGGTCCCCTGGCATAAATGCCAGGGAACCTTATTTCCACTGTCTGCAGACTTTCGAAGTAGGCCGATTTGCAAGGCTTTCTGAAGGCTGAAATTTAGCGATCTACGCTGCTATTTCAAGCTATATCCGATGGCGTTTTTGAACACTGAACGTGCGAGCAAATGGGTGACTTTTGTTGTTCGGGGTGTGCCAAAATGCTTCTTTCAAGACACTCCCACACTCGCCATCTATGCCTTTTGTTGTCTTCTGATATCTTTCTAATTAAAGGAATAGATCAATAAAACATCACGCTAGCCACTTTCATTTGCATATAGAAAGTTTTCACACACTTTACTCCTTTACACTTCGCAAACGTGCTTGTTCGCCCATGCGTAGGTGTGTGTATGTGTGTATCTGTCGGGCAACATTGAGCTGGAAGAATCACCGAAGTTTGAGATACAAAAGTTTGTTGCGCAGTGCTCGCATCATACACCACATTCCACATTGGTCAGTCGATTTCGGTGAAAGCCGTGGACACTTAACTGTGTCCTTCTTCGGTCGAAATGCCGTCTTAGATTCGCCGTGCCGAACTGTATTGCTGAAGGGATTATTTAGGTTGTGCAAAAACGAATATTTCGTAAAAGAATTATGTGCATCGGTGCGCTTCAAGTATGTAAGCTGTCACTTTGCTGTTTTTTATATTTTTTTAGAAACAGATGAGGGGATTTCGAAAGCGCATATCGTGCCGCTTGTTGTGTCGCGTTTTCCCATTTGATCGTTTTGCATCAATCATGTCGATGGCCCAAACCTTTCGTAGATTTGCAAAGGCGATTTTATTGATGAACTTGAGATATGGTTATATATTCCCATGCACTTCATCATCCGTTGGCAACTTGTGGGGGGTGGTTGATCTGGTAAGCGAAATCCCAAAAGCGCATAATAGGCTAATGCCTCTGACGAGATTTTTGTTTTTGGTTGCTCGAGGATTCTTCATCCTGACATGGCTAGTTGCATTCGTCGAATCTAATGTTTTCATTCGGCTGTCTGGATGAAGCATGCTTCCGGTATCGTCTAAAGGTCACAAATTATCGAGTATGATTATCCGTCGACCGCTGTTTGTTTGTCAGCTCAGATAAGATGACGCCACCGACGTCCAAGCTTTTGAATTGAGTGGGTGGTTTTGCCAGAAATTGCAGATACGGCTTCGACAGGTAGTTTGTTAGTGGAAGTATGCACCATCGGAATAAGTGCATTACCGTCATGTCGACGTAAATGGTGGGAAATGTTCGGTTATTACCGAAATGACGGAACTGCTGTGACAGCGTAATTAGGTCATAGCCAAATACGAAGGGTAGATAACAGGGGTGATCGGCGACTGCATTCAGCTCGTACCGGCAGAGTTTCAATGCTTTCAAGTATTTCGCCATACCATCGGTAGGTTGGGATCTGCGGAGGAGCGGCACTTGTTGGAGGTGGGCATGTGTTAATTCGAGCGCACTGTTCTAAACACTTTCAAGGCAGCTTGCCGAATCTTTTTTGTCACTAAAGGCACAGAATTTTTTGTGACTACTTGGTTGCTAACGATGGTAGAAATTGCCGCCTGAAGAAAGTGTTAGATGGATTTTGGGCAGCTCGGAGTAGCTTCTTCCTGTTCGGTGGTTTGTGACTAATCTTCCTGATGGCAGTGATCATCACTTCACTCAAAAGTTGCGATAGTTTTTTAGTGAAGCCATTTCGACTTCTCAGTGGATACGATGTTTATCTGGAAGTATCAGCTAGACCGCTGTAAAAGTGAATGTTTTCAATCGGTCATTGTTAGTTAGATTTGACGTCTATCCAAAATTTGATGGTGGTCCGGCGTACAAGAAGAGTAACAAATAGATTGACTGGGAAGGTGAGGGTACATGAAATGTCTGAGGGTAACGGACTTGGGAGTGCCGAAGGAGTGATGTGGATATTGTATTATGCATAGTGTATTAGATTTCATATTTCTAAAACACAAATGATGTGTGGATGGATATTCATATGCGATTCCAACTGTGAATGATGGCGATAGCGCGATGAAGTTTCGATGTGCATTCGGATGCCTAATACGCTCTCATCAACAAGATTTTACAGGTGTGAATTGTTGATCGACGGTATAAAATCGTTTAAGATCAACGAATCGGGAAATCCTTTACAATGGTAAGATTTCTTTGTTAGTTTTGTGTGGATAACAGGCTGCAGTGTTACATCGTATCGCATTAGCGCATTAAAATGCTTACGAGAGCCGTCTGCTAATTCAGGGGCAGAGAAGGGGAGAGGAGGAGGGTATTGACGTTGACGAGGGTGTCAACACAGTACTGCACTAACATTTCTACGTTTACTATTATCCTAGTAAAGCAACAAGCCATTGTCCAAGCAGATCGGTGCCATTCGTTCAAACGAGTCTTCTTATTGGCTTGCACAACAGCTCTCCCTATAAAATCATGATAACAGGCTTGTTAGTTTCTCACGTTAGGGATGGAACTTGTCGTTGAAATAGGCGGGATATGAATTGAAGCTGGTTCAAACGCTTGATTTGCGATTCCATCTTTAGATAGAAGCTGTGGGAATGAGAGAAAAAGCAGATATTTTGAGGAACTATTAGAGGAACAGATAAAGGGAGGAGAGGTGGAACAGTCAAAGTATATAACAAATTAGAAGGAAAATGGGAAAGGATGAAACCCCGTTCTACCGCCACGCCCGTCCCTTTGAGTTTGTCGGATTCTTCCATAACCGTCCAACCCTTTCTAGGCATCAAGTATCTGTTTCGTCTCCCACCTACAGTCTTCGCTTAATGATTCCACTGACCATGTGTATTCTGTGATCACCATATATATCACTCGATCACTTGATTGACCGGACTATCGAGCGTCGATGACGCTGCCGGTCACAGTGCGCTTCCATTGGGGTACTGAGGCCTGTGGTTTTGCATTGTTGTAGCCAATAAGTGACGCCACCCCGCTGGCCAGGCGAGTAGGCCTTTTCACCGCTCACAAATGATCACATTGATCACATTCAATAGCTGTGATTTCATCGATTTCGTCGTTGTCTCCATCGATGCAGCTGGCAACTTTTCCATCTTTCTCGATCCTGAACTCGCCGCGTCCAAGCAGTGCCATGTAGAAGTCGAAACCTCATCTTGTCGGCAGTCTGCCGCGTTCTTGCTTTCCATATTGCTGTGGCCAGTAGTACATCGCCTGGTGGCCGGCCTGCTGGCGACGTAGGTTCCGGTTATTCGGAGTTTCCTTCTCCT
>JAARMF010000282.1:65121-110021 GCA_022844705.1 Toxascaris leonina
TTTTTTTTAACTAAATTGTTTTCAGGATTCTCGATGATTAGAGAGCATTGATATTGCATTTGTGGGGTACAAAGTAACTCTTACTGATGCGTGTCTGCGCTGGTCCTTCTTAACAATTGGAATGGTCTAATATTAAATGGTTGTAGGGTTGAGTGGGATGGGGAGCTGCCGGGAAGTGGGGTATTGCTTCTTTGTGATTGGATTATGTTATACTACTGAAGTATGTTAGAGTGCTGTTAGTTGGCTCGAAATTGCAATTCAGATGAACAGTCTTGTCGTACCATAAAACTACTCACATTTTGTTAGCTGCGATGCTTGATAGATTTTGTTTGATAAGTGAATGCGACACGATATTGACGCTAATCTCCTGGACTTCGGACAAAGCGGTGTTGCGCTTGCAACAATATCACATACGTGCGCCAGAGCTACGATCCTTTTAGTTGTGCAGTTCAAGCCAATCCTCGAAAACACTCACATAATTTTTGGGGACATATCCCATTAAATCAATCGCTTTGACAACATATTCCGAATTGTGTTTAAATACGAACAACGCGGAAGTTACTATTCACGTTCAGATGAGCGTGGAGTGTCCAAGTATTTCTGCCTAGAAAACGGGACTTCATGTGGAATGAATGAGCATATTTGTGAGCTTCTTAGGCTGAGAGAGTGAGCTCACAACTAGTTAGAAATTTCGAAGTCGCTTTCATGTATGAACTCCTGCAGTCAGTCGATAGCTTCGGAGAAGGGATTCCCCTTCCCTCTTTCCCTGGCGACATTGCTGGCTGATAGTATTGAAAAATTCGATTTCCATCCACATTCGGTCAGCTCTGAGTTGGACTCCGCGCGTTTGGTGTTGCTTATAGATTCGTGGAACCCACGGAGAGGGCAATTCGTGGACATGGAATTTAGCTTGTCAGTCGGGTTTAAATTGCATCAGCGAGCTTCATTGCCGGAAGTAATTGCCGCTGAGACCTTGAGCGATTTCTAAGAATTGAGCATGGTTGACGCTTGCTGAGTTCGTCGTGGAGTGCTGAACGTTCGGTTGCGCAGGTCGGATCGGGATCGTGCCCGTCAATTGCCGTTTCTTCCAATCCGTTCAAGGCCATTTTGTGGTCATTTGGTTGCTTCATAGTTGCATTCTGGAACTCGCTGGATGACCAATGCTTATATACTCGGAGCTGTGTCAAACAGATGCTTGATACGAAGATGCTGCAGAATGTGCAAAGCGGGCATCCGTCGCTGTGGAACGGAGCTTCCCAAGCGTAATACGAGAGCATCTTCGCCTAGAGGGCTCGGTTGGAGAAAGGTGTGGAAGTGGGAGATTATGGGAAGACGCGAAACGGATGAAAGAGACGTTTATCGTTTGTGAGGCTTTTTACAGTACTTTGTGCGGCCGAGAGATACAAAAGAGGGGGCGGAACGATGTAAAGAATAATTGTATAACGAGGCTAGCTGATAACAGTGACGAGGTTACTTAAAAATACATTCGAAGTTGGAACTAACGAGTTTGCAACAGGAGGCGACGATAAGCGTATGACGTGAATGATCAAAGCATGTTAAGTATTGACAGAGAACTTGGTCATCCTTTGTTTACTTCTTTTGATTTCGATAAGTGTTACTATTAGTGTTGAATTAAATTCATCCGTCATGCGTTTCTTCAACTCACTGATGGCAACAATTGAGCGTAGGGCAGTAGGGAAAATGTCTCGGTTGGAGATCACTCGATAGGGAGGAAGTTCTGCAAGAGGGCAATGGATGAGAAAGGAGTTGTAGTTGGAGATTAGTCAACAGGAAAGGAGTTCTAGTCAATGTCGAAGGGGTTCTTGCTGAAGGTCGCTTGGTAGGGGGGAAGTTCTAGGTCGAACCAAGTCGGATGTAATTGGAAACCATTTAGTCGATGTCATGCTTTTTCAGGTTTCAGTTTTGAGTGAACAGTCGATTTAGTTCCAGGCAGTAAAACTTTCTTAATTTTGCTCGTGCAGAACCCCAAAATAGCTTTTAGAGTGATGAGGTTTTATTTCAGTATTCTGCCTTCGAGGCGATAAATCAGTCGTTAATTCCATAATGCGGTAAGATTGCTTTATTGGGAGGCATGCTTTATACAATAGGATAATTGACTGAATTGCTGTCCGATTAAAGAATTTACATCGCATAATTGAGTGCCGAGCTCACATTCATATTGAGAATCGACAGAAATAAATTCTGGCTTCTAGTTTCGAAACGTTATATGTGTGATTACTGCATAGACAAGCAGATTAGTAGTCGGCGAGGATGCAGTGATCCGAAACGTCCTATTTAACTATTAGTAGCTGTTTGCGGGGTATGAATTATTCAGTTTTCGAATTCAAATGCGCTGAATGATTCGGAGGGAAGGATGCCCTATCGGGAAACAATTTGGTTATTGAGAGGCACCGCGGCGGGAAAATAAGTGAGAAAAGAATGAGGCTGCTGCATAAAACAAATACGTCTTTCGAGGCAAAGAAGGGGTATTTGGCGAGAGTGACCGTACTGGGGAAGTGGCTTGAACGAGAGGACTGCGACGAGGAGTGTGGAATTCCTCTCTTTATGGTCTTTTCGCAATTGCCTAATGGGAACGAGGATACTGGTGCACACTGGCTTTTCCTAGATTTGGGATCGATTGATAGGTAAAAGAATTGTAGTGTTTGATGCATCGACCTCTGGAGAATAAGCTGGGCTAGGGTCAAGCTTCAGCGGAAAAGAAATAGCGAGATGCGTTTTTGTCGATATTTCAAAACTGAGTAACTGTGAATTACACGCTATTACAGCAGTGTTACCGAAGTGCAGCCCGCATTCAAGACAAGCAATTTTAAGAGATGTCCGTTGACGTCAATAACACAAAACACTTTTATCAAGCATCACTTATCGAAAGCGTTTCGTGGCGCAAAGTAACTGCTGGGTGGATTCTTTTAGTTCGGAACTCCATTCGAGATTTCAGAGTTTTTTAGATCCACGCCTTCATGCTACAGTCGCAGTGATATTGGTTCACGTTCGGCATTGTCGCTGTATTTTCCGATTTTTGAAGGTGTGTTGTGGATGCAGTGATTGGGCGGGCGAAGTTCTGTTGTATGCAAATGGAATGTTCATGCTTTGTTGAATGCTACCTAGCCGCTATATTACACTAATCTTCGACACAAAATTCGCTCGCATTCTGCATCTTTTTTGCCAGTTGTGGTAGAGTAGAGAGGGAAGAGATTTCAGCATTCCATCTCATCACCCAACTTCCGAAAACCCTTCAAACGTTTGCCAACTTCCTTCATCTATCAGCTTAGAGCTCTCATTTCGCGTATGTTTCTGTGGTGATATTTGATGGACAGCGATCACCATTCCCATCATGACATTCAGCCTTTTAATTTTAATACAAGCATAGTCATCGGCGAGCGAGTTGACGGCCGACGATCAATTTCTGCTTTATCTGACATTATTTACATCCATGTGCCTTCATTTCGTGCCATGCAGTTTCCCAAATGTGAGCAGCAGTGAGATTTGCGTGACCGGTTTTCTTCCAGTCTTGCCGTATGTCTAGCTTTCTGATGATCTATGTAAGCACGTTTTCATTAGTAGCATATATTTGATGCAAGAACTAACCACGAAGAGTAGGCGATCCTCCTGCACCCTTTTCAAGCGCTTACTCACTGTGTTTTTCATATTGCAACTTCATGGACAATCGTCGCATCGTCTGATATGCTGTCAACCGCTCTATGATCCATTCAAACGCTTCAAGAAATCCAGTGAAAGTATTCACGTTCAGCTACCTCCTATGCATGTCTTGCTAAAGATATATGTGTTTAGTACCTATATTACTATAGAACCAATTGAAATTATAGGTGATTGAACCACTCCACTTCCTTTTTGGCAAGCCTCTTTGTCGTCATTCTTTTTTCCAAGTTTAATTCGGCCATCTAAGATCGCTACGCGACGTCTGAGTCCTCCTTTTTTGGAAATATTGCCTCGCCGGTAATCGCACTTCTATGAATTTCGGGCTTTACTCGTGGAATTCTCCGACGTGAAAAGAACGGTGCAATTGATTCAACACATTTGTTGCTTTATTATCAGTTGTGTCGTTCGCTTGCAGCAAAATTTTAATCGCAGTTACCTTGAGGGTTAAGCAACAAAAGCATTATAAAACCATTGCATAGTTGGCTGCTTACGTTGCGAAGGGCCCTAACAACTTAATGGTTTCGTATAAGTGGCTAAAACGTAAATGTGATGTTATCTGCTTAGGCCATGCGAGTAAACTCTGTTAATGAGGCAAGGAATAAGCGTGATGGTTGGAAGTTGTGAGCGGCTTCTCTCGTTTTCAGTTTGTTATTGGCTGTTATATATTCGTCTCACTTCCTCAGCTTTTCTCAGTCCACATAACTAACAAAACATAGCTTGTTGTCTTTTTATGAGCATTACTATTGAAAAATGTGTAAACTACCTACATCTGATGACAACAAAAACGTTTTTCCTCCACTATTTGGCTGAAGAGTGACGGTAGCCGATAAATGCTCAGCCTTCGCAGATATTGTCAACAGTCGGAGGAAATAATCGCACCACTCTTTTGAAAGAATTCTTGCTGAAATAATGCATTACATTATTTTATTTTTGAATTCATTGAATTACCAGTCATCGTATATTTCCTTCATTACGAAAAACTTACAGATATTTGTTTTGCAACGTCTTAAATTTCGTGAAACATGAGAATTTGTTGCTTTGTGGTTGAAAGTTTTATTTGAAGGGCACAAAAGAATTTCTTTCAGATGAGAAAAACGATTTCGGCAATTTCACAACTGCAGCAATTTAGCAAGCACTCGAAATTTGCGATGTTAATGCTTTCACAAGTGTCACATATCGGACACATCCAGTCTAACTGTCCCCAGTACTACTCAAAATGGATCTTTATCAATTTCTAACGCGACCCTTATGTGACACAATGCCATGTTGCGGCGTTTAACGCGAAATTAATGAAGGCGGAAATGTCTGCGAAGGATAGTTTAATACATAATGAAGTCAAATGAGAGGAGAGATGAGAGATAGAAGCTATGAATATTAATGCGATTTGGCAATTTTATTGCATTTTAGCAACCTCTCCTCGGAAATTCCGATAGATCACACATTTCGATCTCATTGAACGACGTAGATTTTTTGGCTTCTGAATTCTGTGCTTTTTTACAGTTTTCTGTAAGCTTTTTCTTTTTCTTTTTGCCTTTCTTGAAATGCGCTATCTCGTTCACTTTCAAAAATCCTTTGCTTTGACAACCTTCGAGTTCTAATTTCCTTTATCGCAAAATGCATTTCCGAAGTCATGCATATTGCATCCTTCAATGAGTTTTGATTCGGCGTACCGTGCAAAATTTGAGTATTTTGATTGTTTTATAGATGGAAATTCCACCTTCTCTTAGCTTTTGATGTTGTATACTTATTTCATTGTTTTTCTTGCAATAGTTCATGAGCGTTGATAGTACCACAAAACTCCGATTACAGGTTCGTCTCATATATGAGCATCACTTGAGTATAGGCCACGCGGCGAGCTCTATTGAGCAATAATTTAGACAGCAATTATAATTCGTTTTGTATTATCATTCGATGTTTTAGGAGGAAATGATTGCTTCTCTCTAAGTATGTGTCCCGTTTCGCAATAAAAGAGACTTCTCGGGAGGTAAATTTTCATACCAGGCGCCATATATTATAATCCAAGAAGATTTACCAATTTTTTTTAGGTGGTGCGGAAGGGGCGGAGATGGAACATAGAGCGGAGTTGTCAAATTGAATCAAATTTAGCAACAGGGTGGCGGAAATGGCATAGTTCTCAGCGGAATTCGTGTTGAATGGAACCTTTATGATTCTTCTGCACTCAGCTATCACTTGCTTCTCCAAATCAGAATACCACCTTAGACAAAGAAATGGGACGTAGAGGAAGCAGGCAACTCGTTGAAAATTTTGTGTTTTTTGAAGATTTTCTTCGACCTTTCTTCGTCACGCCACTTTTTATGAAAAAAGGGACTCAGATATTGCTTAGGGTCAGTAGTTTACAAAGTAGAGGAAATCAGCAATGCAAAAGTCAGAGTAAACACATTTTCATATCGGAACTGCATAATTTCGGCTCTCATAGACTCTTTTGAATTTCAATATACTTCATTCTTCCATTCCTGATAACCGATGTTGTCACATATGTATAGAAGTGTAGAATAAAGCAGAAGTTGTAAGCTTATTTGCATTGGATTCTCGGGCCAAAGAGTCGGGTAAATCGGAAATAGAGAGGTACGTTATAATAATACAAATCATAGAACAAAGAATGCGCAAATGAATCAGCTAATGGTAGAAGCATCCGTCGTTTGTTGATTTCACCGGTTGTAGCATATCGTTAGCTCCGTTAATGATGTTTTTTCCAACCGAGAATTTGCGATCCCTAAGCTGACCATAGGCATTAGAAGAAATCCAAATGTGTTCCGGTGGCGGAGGCTTGCAGCTGCTTGTTATCTTTCGAAATGAAGTTTTCGTTAGATACTTTTGTGCTTGAAAATACTCTGAGTTTCAAACACTTTGGGCTAGTTTTGTGCTGTCTATTGGGTTGCATACTTCATTCTTAACCCTTCCACCCTCTTTTCTTCCCGCCCTCTCCCACTTCCCCCAACCCCTTGTTCTCGAGTCTTCACTGTTTCACTTGAATTAAAAAGGCAGAGTTTTTTGCAATAATTTACGACACCAGCTTTGCATTTTGGAGTTCCAGCTCCTCAAAATTTTTCTTTTTTTACTCATTGTCACTCCTCCCACAGTACTGTTTCGAGCCGTTGATGATCTCAGCTTGTAACTGAACTTCAGTTTCTGACCTCCCAGCTTCTGTTTAAATGAAAATTGGGTCGAAACAAAGTTCATATTGATGCGATTTTGCTTCTGCGTATATCCACACTTTTATGTTCAAATGGCATATAAGCCTACGTCTCGGTGGTTGTGTTTATAATTGCGGCAGATTGAAGTCGCCGCAGTTCGCATCTCGCATTCTGCTGGCAGCGCCTTTACATGAAGAGCGTTCTTGCGCTGCGGCAGAAATTGTCTCTAATTCCCGGTTGGTCTTTTGGTGCCTCTGTGGGCAGTTTTAAAGTCGATGAATCAGCATCCATCTGCTGCAATTTCATGGCAGTTTGCCCGTATCAGCATTCTTCTTTTTTCGATTGCAACATATCGACACTGTACACACAAATATGACTCCAAGCATTCCTTTTTCATCAATAAAACTATACCAATGTGCATAATTTCAAAGAGCATTTTTTCAGGTGGTTGGGAATTTGGACGTTCACGAAAAAATGGTTGTAAAGCCGTAATACGTCTACGTTATTGAGCTTGTTCGCTGTTTCTTTTGATGTTGCTTGGCTATATTGCTATGTGCGGTTCAATTACAGATTTTATTTGCGATTCCACTACGACGCTTGGTTTTGTGGTTAATAATTCTGGTTTAAACCTTTGCGAAGCGATCACTGAACTCTAAACAATTAAGAGCGATCATTTTGATGCTAAGGAATGTTTGAAGGAACGACGTTGATCGCGTTGTCGTGGAGAAATTTTGATGGCGAGAACTCATTTAGACGGAGGTTTCAGGTGAAGTCACTCGTTGTTCAGCATTTGGAGAGTTCAATGCCTTAAGGGAGAAGGAAGTCTAGGAATAAGCCTTTTAAGAAGGAAGGAAGAAAGGATGCAACTTGGGATGGACGGTACTTCTTCGGTGCATCTTCTTTGTATTCCTGCTCTGCAATATTTGTAGTTTAATCATCAAAATGGCCGACCTTCGCAAGCAGCAGATTTAGATGTATTTCAGTGCTCATCAACCGCAGATGGGATAGTTTTCCCTCAAATTCGCAGTTGAATTAACGCACAAGTAGACGCTTATAGCTTGATCTGCTTGAGCAAATTCTAATGCACTGATCTGATTACTGAAGCGGTCGATTTGACTCATCATAGTACAATATGCCAGTTTAAGTTGCGTCTCATCTGTGTATGCAAATATCCACGGCGGGACTTCTTGTCATGTAAATTTTTAGCGGTTCATTTCTCGAACGTCTGATCCGATTGCATTATATAATACTTCAGCTCTTTATGTACAAAGACATTTATGTTCATTTGAGCTTTTCGTTTTTGTATACTGCAACCGTTTCCTATGTTTAACTGGCCAAGTTTGCTAGTCGCAAGTTCTTTCTTCCATCGCATTGTCAGGTGTGTATATCCATCGAGTTGATTGCAAACTTTATAGCAAACCGTCATAGTAAGTAAGCTTTCAAGATTGTCGCTGTCAGATGCAAATGATCTGAGAGGGAGGCATAATTCGTTTAAAATTGTTGTTCTCACGTTGCTACTGTGAAAGCTTCCACTACACTAGCCATTATGATCTCTCCGAATCAGCGTTTTGAAAGGTGTAACATGGCTGTCTTTGAATGTTTTTTCTAACTTGAAAATTATTAATAAAGAAATTGTGCGAGATGACACTTGGGAAGCATGACTCTACTTGGCGGGTGTTGAGTGTCGCGTTTCGTTACTCATACGGTTGTTGATGTCAAGTACTGCATTAAACTGAGAATAGTCTCGTAGGGTCGGATGAATGCAATTGTCTTGCAGAGCAAGGATCAGTGTGCTTCTGGAGACGCTGATGAACTCTTAAAGGGCACCGATGAACTCACTAATGTAAACTTCATCAGAAATATACAACCTTTGAAGGAGTGAGAGGTCTTTGATTTTCGGGAAACATCCTTTTCCACATTTCCAAGCTACTGATAACTCGATAGGAGCAGCGTGAGAGTGTCTTCATAAGTGGCGACTTCATGAGTGCGCGACATCTATTAGCTGAATTTTGCATGAAATTTGCATTTTGCATTTCCGGTGCTTCTTGATTGTGATAATCGGACAATTACGTACGTGAACCATCGGATCAGGAATGACGTTTATCTCGTAAAGCTAATGCAACAAGCTTGAAAAACGTGGTAGCTCCATCTACAGTCCAGGATCACCGTCTTCAAATCTCTTCGTCAGGACCTTATAAAAGAAGCCACCACGGAAATGTAGAACATGCTAAAAAAATTATCTGCAATATTTATGAGAAACGTAACAACAGTTTCGTTTGTAAGCTAGAGTATCGTTCCATAAAATCCGCCTCATTTATCAACCAATCGAGTCAAACAAACAAATATACTTGGCTAATGGGAAATACTATTGCGTCTGCACTATTATTTATTGGCACTTTACAAGATCGCTTGGTTTGACGTGCGAGACCGCTGGCTTGCTTGGTATGCTTTTTTACTAGTTTTGAGCATCGTTCTAGAAAATATTGCCTTCCAGTGGTAAATGAAAATAACGATGGATTACGTCTTTTGCATTTATATTGGGATCAAGTCTGTTACACCCCATGCCCTAGAGTAAATGCCTTCGAGGGTTTTCGGGTCTATAAAAATGCATTGACAGCAGTGATACGCTATAGGATTGCCACAGTGGTGACCGGTTGGTCTTGGAAGTGTTCGCCTTTGGCAAGTCCCTTAACAGATGAGTTAGTTGGAGGTTTAAACGTCTGAAAAGCGTCTCTTACAAGTGCCGATTTTGGCGTTTTCTTACTGTACTAGTCTGAACTACGAGTTGTTGCACGCAATTCGCAAGCTGCTTACTAATAGACTGAGTCCGGAATACATCGTCCGAAAACTGCAAACTGAAGACTTCTGTTAAAACGTTAAACCACTGCCCCGCCCTGTTCTCTACGGTTTGCTCTGCGGTAGGTCCGTGCTCTTAAGATAAGCGACTCAAAATGTCCAGTTTATGTTCCTTATAATGAGACATCGTGATGAATCATTGAATTGTGGAGAACAAGTTCAACGTACAATAGTTTTACCTGCGACTGCAACACAAAAGACGAGTGCAAACAGAGTTGCTCTAGCGATTAAAAGATTGTTGACAAACATGCGATGGACAAGGCAATACCTCCTCAAACACCACATCGACCATTCAGCTACTGCAACATGGTCAAGTAAGATCATCGCCAGTTATGCTTACACATCAGTGAATGAGAAAACACTTCCGCAAGATTTCAACGTGTCATCAGTTAAAGGCGTTGTTATCTGTCGACAGTACAGTGCTAGAGAATCACTTCTAACCATACCAGCAACTCCTCTCAAACATTCATACACCGCACCTATGCATGCATTCGCCAACAAGCTTCAACGCACATATGGGCCATCCGCCCAGTGGCAGTGAAAAAATGACGAAGCATGACGAGAGGAGAGTCGAAGCAAACCTCTGTAAAGCTTAAACGACGACAAAGCACGGGTGGAATCACATCGCGAAATCCACGCCGCAAATGAATTTTTTCTTATAACATGGATGGGGTAAAGGGGACGAGAAAAAAGTGGGAGGCGAGTTGAATTCGTATTAGCAAAATGAAATGAACAGACACAGCAAAGACACAGGTTCGCTCCTCCACAAATGAAGTGAGAGGCGTACAAGACAAGTCGCTTCAAAAAGCACACAAACCTATAACAGAGACATGAAGTCGCCAGCAACAGATTCTTCACAACTGGATGTAGAATATGAGATAATTAATGCACGAGCTAGCAAGCACCACCTTTAAAGATCCTTCGCAACTCCAGTCGACTGCAACGCAGACGTTTTTTCGACGTCAGCAACGCACTTGCCAATTACTCCCTTTTCTCATAAGGCCACACTTGCACATAAGATGGCCGGCATTTAACGCTCGGCAGCATCCTGTGTAAGCTGCGACTTGCCCGCTTGCATTCAGTCGCCCTCCACTATAGCTACTAGCTCGCTTCCACAGCTGCGGAGAGGATCTTTCTGCTATAGCGACAATTAAGAGTCCGAAAGTTCTAAGTTGACACGACCCACACTACAGTTCAAAAAATGATTCGATGTTAATTAGGAATCCACAACTAATAAGCAAACTGATCTAAAAATTCATCCGATTCGTCTATAAAACATTTAATTATTACCTAGTATTCCTCCAGCTGCCTTAGAAGATCATTCCAATCTCTCTAAGCAGCATCGTAAATCGCTTATCAATGAAATGTAACAACAAAGAGGCGTTCGGAAAAGAGAGTAAAGCATCGCAGAAAACTTTTATCAACTTTGCTTTCTTTAGCTCGGCACAAGTTATCTCTAAGCAGCGTTCACATGCAATAGTAGCAAGCTAAATAGACAAACAAATAACGCAACAACAACAAAATCAATAAGGCAACCAAATAAAACCGACAACAAATAAACGATAACCGCTATTGAGACAATCAAAAACAATGAAAAACAAAGCGAACAAAGCGATTGCAATATCCACTACAACAATACCAGCGCACTGCAACTTACTTCTGAATATTGCATTTAGGTAATAAAATATCGATAAAGCCATTCGAGACGTTCGCAATTTTAGCAATCGGTTTCATAACTTTGAGGCAATTGTTGCAACGCAAATGGGAAATGGAGGAAGAGCTAAAATTAGCATGAAAATAGTGATGATGAAATATGAAAAGCCAAAAACGAAGAGGAAACGAAATGTGGCCACTAAGAACATAAAACAGCGAAGAAAGCGGAAATACACACAATTCTAGCAAATATTGCGGTGAAGGATCATTTGTCATGCTTAGTCACCATTACAAATACTCCGAAATGAATGCCGCCGTCGCATCCACTACGGCATATAACGACAATTGTGCACTGTGCAAAACGCGTAACAAAACGTTTGCGAGCGATACGTATCTCGAAGCCATATAACACCACCTGAACTTAAACGCTGCGAATGACCGTCATGGGGGAAAGAGCAACAAGGGCGCACTATGCACCTACCTATATACTCACGGTAATGCAGCACACTTTTCAAAATTTCCCTTTCTTGAAGCACTATTATTAAACGAAAGCTTAAGAAAGCGATTAGAAAATGAAGCTGAACAACAGTTGGTCCCCATCAGATCGAAGCCTAGCAACCCTTGTCGATAACCCACCTTATGCAGCGGTGCTGACTAATGTAACAACCTCGTCATTACTCTAAACTCTATTGCATATTCCAGAATGGCCGATCTCACGCCCACTTCATGTTTAAGCTATGCCACATTTTTTGCTAACATAACACATGACCGCAAACCTTGTCCCTATAAAGTAAACGCTGACCGCATGGTTCTACCACCACGATGGCCCACCAACAGAAATTTAGATACCGGCCAGAATCACTTGGCACAATAACCAGTAGAAACACCACAAAACATCACCAATGCCCTCCAAACTAATTTTATGCTACATTCGAAATCTGAAGATATTCGCAGCGGTTTGAAGCGCTGATACTCCGAAATTGAAAGCTGCGTAGCCATTTCATCTAAGGATAACCTGACAACCAATGACCACATCCATATTCTATAATGGTTGTTGAAAACAGAGGCGATCCGCAACAACTTCAAAAAAAAAAAAAAAAATCAATCGGCAGGATCGACGGTGCAATAGAGTGCACTTGAACTACTGAACGTATCGGCAAAAGTAGTGCCCCAAACTAAAACCGTGCATACATCATTGAGATGTAAAGGAAAATAACAAATCTACGGATCTACTATAAAGCCACGAGACGCCGTAATGCATCAGAGCACACAAGTTATAGAGGTGGGCAATAAGTTTTAAAGTTTTATGCGCTTTAAATGTGAAAAGCATCTTAGCCCCACAAGCACTCCGCCAAATTTCTGCAAATAACGCACCTCTTAGTGGAACCCGCCAAATATTCCCGGTTCAGCAACGTCAGCATCACGTCCAATTTACCCTTATCTGTTGCTCTCAGTCCCATCCAACCTCACCCGCAGACGTTACACAGTACCCACCCTAAATATAGATAACCAGCTGATATAGCACAGGTACGCCTCATTCCATCAAGAACTGTTAAAGAAACAAACCGGCTGATAACAGTTCTACATGCTGAATGTCCCATTCCCTCTCCCTTCCCCCAACCCCTCCTCCCTCGTAGACTGAGCCCACACCGTCGCATCCCCGACAACGGCTCTCCACTGCACGTTAGAAATGTGCCACCCGTTAGTGTGAACGCTGCGAAAATTTGCGACAACAAATCCTCTCGATATTGAGCTACTGTTTCAGTGCACTCGACAGAACAACGGTGCCATTGCGAAGGCTAACATACAAGCATGAAGCGCCTTTAAGCCGACGCGTTTGATTTTCTGGTCGCAATCGAACGGTGGTGTTTATGCAACACTACCTTCAGGCGAATTCGGAATAACAACCCATCAGCGCAATGCCTCTAGCCCATTAGTCGCCACTGCCACTAAGATGTTTTGCGTGGGGATATGACAAAACATGAGGAATGCGTCTTTCTGAAAATTAGGGAATGGAATGATGGCGACTTTTCTCGCAGCACGCTCGTACGCTCGAGACGATCGCTATCTTTTGAACAACGCATAGCAACAGTGCACTTGAACGCCACAAAAACGTTGACAACGACTTCTAGAAACGGTGATCACAGAAGAACGTTCGCGTAGGTTATGGGGCATTTTGAGACGACAGCGTGTGGACTGACACTTCAACACACAACTCAAAATGCCCCAAACCCCTCCAACAGTTTTTTTTGTGCCCGTTTCCGCACGTCACGAGCACATACGCTTGTAAGCTAACCTCAACATTGCAACGAACAACGCAATCTGGGCATGCATTCAAACTGCAAACTAGTAAGAGCGTTCCCGCACGTATAACTTGGCATTGGATACTTGTAACACCTCATATCACCACGAAAGAAACGGTTCAAATCCCTCTCTCTCCTCCTTCCACCTTCCCGGTACGATTTGCAGCCATGACGTGATAAATTGATGAACCGGAAACAGCTCAACAAGGCTTCGGAATGACACCCGCCACGTGGTGTTTCAAACAGGCCGAGGAGAGAAAATGACTCAACCATGCCTACGAAAGGTCGCAGTAACCAACTACCACCAAATAAGATAGGCTGTAGCGGTAACGGCTCCACATATGTAAATATATATGCTATACACCAGATGAGGATTACCTATGCTTGCAGTAAGCAACATATACATGGATGAAAGCTTTCTCACCTTCCCTCATCATATCCTTTCATTTAAGGCACATCACTCAGTACGGGTCAGCACCTCGTTCGGCTTAAGTGAGGTGCATCAACACTAAAACAGTAGACAACTCTCCATCGCATCCCCTCTCCCGCCTCCCTCGGTGGCAAACAGAAGGAATGATGTGCTTGAGAAAGGAACCGAAATCTGGAAATCTTAAACTGCTAACCACAAAGAAATGCTCAAGGGCTGGATCGAGAGACCATCCCATCAGAACTCGCATTCACCTGTACTCTTCAATACCTTACAACAAACAACACATTCATTTGAATAACTCTGAGACTTTCGATGCTGCAACGAGAAAGCGGAAGTGAAGGCTACCGCATTTTCACAACATGTTCTTAGATAATGAGAGCAGCAGTCACAGTGCGACTTTGAATAAATCAACACTGCAGACGCAAAGATTGCAACGAATGCATAACGAAGAGACAGTTCGGATGCATTTCGCTGTGCTCTTCGTTATCCCAATACAGCATCAACCAATCGATCTCAAGAAAGTGAATGAGGGTAACGCGCTCAAGGCAAAACGCCCATCCCATTCGACGGCAAATTCATGTGCAGCAATTGGGAGTCGGCTTTGAAGTTAAGTGCGGCCACATCGCGGCACATATTGTCCAGCTCACCAGAAGCGTGCTCACTTGCAAAATTGTAGACCGTCAAGCCGGGCGGCGAACCAGCACCCGAACTGCGATCACTTGCGCTCGAACTATAGCCCGAGCTGGACGATGTTGAACCAAGACGTGATGAAGGCGAGACGCTTGATGCGCATGCTGGACGCGCTGCTGGAAATATAACCAATACATGATATTCACCAATAAACATTCAATAGTAACTTGCGGTTTAGGAAAAAAATCACTACTGTGTACACGATATTCATAATGTTTTCTAGACACAAAAAAGAGATCCCAACAAATTCGATTCAACGTATAAACCTCTGTCAGCGCTACCGAGCAGCCTTTGGGGCATTAGTAAGCTTCAGCGATGACAGTGAGAAAAGTTGTGACGAGATTTCTAGCCGCAGATAATCGTGCAGCAACGCGACATACCAACGTATAGTCCCATTACCTTCCCGTAACGAAAATTACGTCGCGATTTTCGCCAGGAAAATAGCAAAAAATAAAACGAGAAAATACTCGCTCACGGGCTGACTGTATGGGTATTTTATTGAGTTCGCTCTTAGGGAAGTAGAATCGAAATGCAACGAACCGCCGAATAGACTTGACTCCTGGTTCGAGAGTCTTCTTTGTTGCTGCACTGCAGATTGCATACTCGACATACTATTCATATGGGTGATCGGAAGAGTAACCGAATCAAACAAGCATCGCCCAACGGCACTAGGCGGCTTCGTCTGCTCGACACTGTTCCAGTTCGAGCCCAAACCACTCTGCAAATATGTTCCGCATTGTACCCCAGAAACTCGAATGAGCTGCGGTTACTTTGCAGGCGGTTCTGCAGTTGATCAACTAATACCACTTTGAGAAACGCCCGTGCAGAATGACGCCGGCTACACGGCCCAACCTTAGCATAGGTAGAACACAGCTGCAACGAAGTGAGGATACCTTTTTGGCTGTTATCAGTCATGAAACAGGTGTCACTTAGGTAATCATCAGCATTCCTCGGGGACACTCAGTGACGCCATTCTATAAAATGAGAACGTACGACAATAGAGGACGTGTTGGAGGAGGATCGCCGATGTCCATTGGTAGGCTGTGCCGGTGGTGATGGGAACGGCGACGCATGAGAAGGCAGCCGCTGCTGGATGCTCTCGATAGGTGTGCCAGTTGATGGAACACAACTGCTTCCCGAGTTCGTGATCGCCGCACAGCACGGCCGCAACTCCACCGCTGGGGAATACAAGGAATTAGCAGGCATCGCTGATCCATTCTGCGTCATCGCACTTGTTGATGCCGCCAAGCAAGAAACCATCGACGCGTCCGAAACTGGTGGAGACATCACTTTCTCACTGAAATGCAATTTAATGACACCAGAGTCATCAAAAAATGACATCAAGAAGCGTTGCTCATTACGAATCAATTCTTCAAATCCAACTAGAAACACCGTATTCTTGGTTATGTTCTAGTCCATACTTTCAATATATAAAATACACATGCTGCACAGTTTACCTGAGGGCGTAAGCGCTGCATGATGAGGTGAGTGCGTGGGAATTTTCAGCGAGACCAAACGGTGGTTGCGGTTCCGGCTGTGCGAAGTTCTTCCATACATTCGACTGCGACACTTGTGGATATGGCTGCTGCGGTGGCCGAAGTGGTGGATTGGAAAACGGCTGTTCAGGTGCAACGGTGAAGGTGGTCGGGGAAGCAACTCCGTTGGCGGATTTCTGTGGAGGCATAAAAGCGGAGCTTGTCACGTTTGCTGACTGCTGCTGAGTGCTCTGTGCCAACGCCGTAGCAAGCAGCTGCTGATGTAGCTGCTGCTGGAACTGCGGTGATGGTGCGTTACCGGGTGCCATCTGCAAATCACTCATTCGAACATGTTCAGCTCCGTTTCAGTTCCCACAAACCTATTAACGAAGCATTAAACAACAATAACAACAAACTGAGTCTGCGAGAAAAAGGTAAAACTAGGCTAAATGCAAGTAGCACTATAAATTAGTGCCGTTCACTCCAGTCTCAAAACTTCACAAACTAGTTTATTCATATCTTGTCTCTGACCTTCTACTTTAGCTGTCTCGCCTCCCAAAAGAATACAGTGTTCCTTCAGATTAAAAAGGAAGCAACAAACCATCTACACGTTGCTCAGACCATAAAAAGGAAGACTTTATGATCTCAAGACGCTGCAACAATCCTACCGCATTATGACCATTAATGCTTCAATGTCAATGAGTGACTCACCAAGTCTTGCAACTGCTTCATCAGTTCTGGTGAGGACAGCAGCGATGTGACCGATGCAATGCCCAAGTAGTAAGCAGCGGCTTGCGAAGAAAGCGGAACACGCGAGGAGCTGCATGCGTGCAGCAACGATGCCAGCGCACTTTGCAAGGCCGTCTGCGAAATCGCGTGGGCAATATTCGGTGCTGTCGTTCCTCCCATCCGACTTCCTATCGACGATGATGCCAAACACTGTAACTACAGAAACTGTTCGTTTCATAGCTCTTTCCACACGCGTAAAAACACAACAAAAGCCACGGCCCTTAACGATAATTAAGAAGTCTCACTGACTCCAAATAACAATACGCTCTTGTATGGAACATCTGCAGATGACATACCGGTTAACTAACGCGCATAAGTAGTAAGCAAAAAGCAGACGTCAGACAGCCGACTTAAATGAGCATCTTTTGGTGCAGGACGTATGCTTTGTGAGTGGTTGAGAAGAAATCACAGCAAATTGCTTCCCACTTTACCAAACTGAAGCTATCAAATAGTTCAGTGTTCCCAACTCCTCGGGCCCTCTCGAACTAGGTGTCAGACAACGGACTTTACAAGAGAATAAAAAAAGTACGTAACGCTGTTTCTCTCTGGACCCAGAGTACACTAATCGTTCCCCGTTTCCATTAATACACATCGAGAAATGAAGTTTGCATACCCACTTGCCGGCTGCACTGTGGTAACATCGTACAATGTAATCACCTGTGGAGACTGCTGATTTGCAGAAGGAGCACTGCCAGATGCAAGAAGTACACTCGCATGCGGTAGTCGCGTCCCCTTACGACCCACCGGAGGGCTGCACACCTTCCGCATAGCACGCTTCCAAGCTGCAACCCGCTGTTTCTGTGCCACCGTGAACGCCTGCAAGATATACCGTTTTTTACCAAGGTTACCCAGTTCGCTTCTCGCTTCAGATACAGGCTGGTTTTGAATGAGAGCGATATCAGGTAGAGGAATACAAAGCGTTCCTCAGTTCAGCATGTTTCGGGGGTCTAAAGGGAGATGGATAAACTGCGTCTCTAATCTTTTCCTCTCATCAAATGCATTAACGTTTGTCCGCTGGAGCATTTCACTGCTCGACATATAGAACAGTTCAACATTACTGCTACCAGTTAAAGCTGGTTATCACCTCTCAGGAATCCAAACGGGGGATGTAAGTTCAACGAACTTAACGGAGGAAAGCAAATGGATGTTATTTGATGAAAGAAAAGGCGAAGTTTCGGAGAGGTCACTAGTCGAAATAACATAAGCCAGCGTCTGTAAGAATAGATTATGCACAATAAGAAATAACAGTACACACTTCATGGTTTATGATTCGGTCATAGGTCTGCAAAAGCCATCCATAATATTCGTCTTCGAGTGGCGGCATTATACGCTCTCGTGATTCCATCACAGCATCGTGCACTTTGCCAAGAATCCGTGTAATATGACCCGGAAGATTCTGAAACATTTGTAGACATAAACGGCAGTTTCAGTCGTCACAGCGAGAACGATTCTCTTCGCTCCAAGACAATCTCAGACAGAGGCGCTATCTGTGTGACGCAGACAGAGGATCATATGCCTGCGGAATGAACAGAGGAATGGTACGTATTGCAAGAGCGACCTATAAAAAACACCTAAAGATTACGGAAAGCACTTGGGATGAACTCATACTTCAATACAATCAATTTTCTCGTAATAAACAAAATGCGGCCTATAGCAACGCAAAACAGCTAAAGGACCGTAAATGACATTCTGTTGATTCTGCACAACTTTTGACCTCAAGAACAGGATACGCCGTTTCGAATAACAGATGAAAGTCTGTCCGGAAAATCTCTTCTGCGAATCCTCTGTAAGCATTCAATATAGCGACCTTCGGCTCAATTCTATTTCGATGCACTGAAACATCTCCCCAAATGAATAATGTTTCCAGCGAAACCGGAATCTCCCGGTTCTTAGATGCACAAGGCGCAGTTCCTCCTGCCAGAAGCCTTTTCATATGACCAGCTGTCTTCTCCTTCTGCCTACACATGTTTCATAACATGAGTGAATTTATCGCTAACTAACAGAAACTTGCACAACAACCGAAGCTGCATGTACCTCATCATCGAGTTCATCAGCAGCGTATCCAATACCATCGATGCGTGCTTGCGTATACTGACCTAGGAGTGCACCAGGAGGAGGGAAACTTCGAATAGGAGTATTCATAGTTCCACGCAGCTCAACAATGACACACGCAACATCTCCACCCCGTTCCTCGATTGACTGAAATTCTTTCAAGCGTTACATGTACTCGCTTCATCAACGCTTACTATGGAATTTATCGAATCGATTAGTACCCGAACTGCTGTAACGAAATATAAAGAATTCAGCAATCACTGCTATGGAGCAAGACATCACAGAGAAAGGCAGAAAGAGGTACTCCCTCCGAGAAGTCAAAAGCATCTGTATTGAGTGCCGTCTGGGAACGGCTGGATGATGCAATGGTTTCCTTTGCCCACTACACATTTCAGTTCTTTTGACAACCGAAGTTGACTGCTTTACCAGTCAGTTCATTGAGAAAACACAAAGAAGAACCTTTTCCATTTGTTTAAGCATAGGAACTCGTTCCCTCAGCTTTTGGATGCTCTGCATGATCTTCTTGCGTGCCCCCTTCGTAACGTTCAACGCCTCCAATTTACGCTCATCCAATGCCATCATCTCGTCGTAGCCCATTTGTTGCAACATTTGAGTGTATTTATGCAACCGCAAGGACTTCAACCACATCGGCACATCTGCAGATCAATACGATGGAAGAAAAAACAAATTCTATTATACATATATATATGTATATATATATATATATATATATATATAACATTCCCAGGTTCAGCACTTTTTGTTCGTTTATTAAAAACTCCTGAAAGAATCTAAAGCAATGTTCCAGTGGAACATGGCACAACTGAAGACATCTTTCTATTTTCCGACTGAACGACAGAAACAGCCGAAACATCTCACCAGATGACAATGATCCCACCTATTACCAAAAACTGCATCAGTCACTATACCAACGTCATTCAGTAAATCCGTCAGATTCTAAAAAACACTTCAGAATCGAATTCCAAACAAAATGCGAACTTCTTAAAGCTCCTGACGGCGTTTTCAAAAGATAGCTTCACATTACATAAAAAACCACTTCATTTAATCCATTGACATATTTTGGCACACTTCCAGCAAACTTTCAACTTTAGTTAGCTGTTTTTTTGTAAGCTGATCACCAGTGGGCGCACGAAAATGCCCACTATCCGATCCCTAATGTGGGTACTATACTTGTGCCTCCGCATGAAGTGTTCAGTTATGCAAGCGGTTCTAGGGTAACAGCATAGAACGATTGAGGGATAAGTATGTTGGCCACGATCCATCAACTGCATCTCAGAGATGTCAACGTTGAGAGGCGATTCCCCGGCGATAGTCAAACCTTATCTACAGTCATCTCGGCAGTTTTTGATCGCTGTAACCCTCTGCATGGGTAATTCTCGACAACGACGCACATGACTCGCTAATCTCTCTTTGACTATCTCATTGCCGGTGCGCACCTCAAATTCAACACCTCTATCGCACAACAAATAAACCACTTTCATGTATCCGATCGCCTCTAATCTTATTCATCCCATCACCTAACCCAACCCGATATTTATATGCTATTACTGAATGCAATTACGGTTCTCAGCATGTTCATATCTGTTCTCGCATTAATCTTCAAGGAATCACATAGCTCGCAGGAAGAAAATGAATCACGAGCCCTACTTCATAATCACAGCTCATAAAATTATTATTCTGCGCGAATCCATTTAAACCCCGTTCCACTTCAAAATCTCCCACTTCCGGTTCGTTCATTCCTCAACCATAACCTGGCGAAACGAACTTAGCTTTAACCATAAGCAACCGGATGCTTGCAACCAAAAATGACGGCAGTAATAACAAATGCAATAACAGTACAAATAAAAAACACGACGACGCTCCTAGACAGAATAGAAACAATAAAAACGATAATTGTAATATAGTAATGATAGCAACCATCTTCAACGCAAAAGAAAAATGGGCGTGCTATAAAATGATTAAACAGCAAATTTCGTTACGCGAATCAAGCCTATTCGATGAGCTGAGGAATTGACTCCCATGTGCGATTGGCGATCACACGGTGGTGAACGTATTCTGGCCGAATTGGGATATCTTCCAGAAAAGTTACCTCGCTAATTCGGCGGCATCTGATTAGTGACGAGCTTTGGCTGGGATCGAAAAGCAGAAAGCCGTGACGGCATAGTTTCTTTGGCTTGCATCTGACGAAATTCGTGGTCGTACTACTAGTACTCTAATAGCTGGAAAGTTGACAAATTGAGAATGCGACGAAGCGCCTAAAGCGAGGCGGGTATGATGTTTGTGTCACCCTGCCTAAAGTCTTCTCGGTAAGCACTAAACCTAGCGTTAAAAGTGTCGTGAATATAGTGTCCAACAATGGACGAATTCTTCTTTACGATCTTTCATGGGCATCCAACATGTTCGCAGGCAACGTTTCAAGGTGATGAAGTTTGTGAAAGCTTAGCAAACGCACCCGAATCACGGAAATGAACCATTTATGGGAAATTTCACCGCATGTCCAGACCCGTTAAAACAAGATAAATAACTGGACATGATGTTCCAGGCTGGTTACTGATGAATGGCTGGCCCATTTGCAAAAATCTGACTGACCTAGTCTTCATGTGTCGCAATGCCCAGCCCATGCTCATCGATTGTTTAGGGTTTGCCTGAATGAAATGCTATCGACGCACTGCCTCGGTTAAATGAAGACTACTGCATATTTCAAAGAAACAAGTGTCTGGAACCAGTGGAATCGGTAATAATGTTTGTATTTCCGCAGCGGTTCCCTCCACACACAGTGTTGTCTGATCGAAGGCCACAGATTATGACAATTATTACGTCATCTTCTCACGCCTCTGCTCCACACAGTGGTTTCAAGCCCCCGTTCTCAGATCGTACAGCTACTCACTTCCATTTATCAGTGGTAAAGCGGTGTACTAGCCATTCGAATGGTGTACTAGCCACATCGTGTGGTTCAGCTCAACAGCCGTGTGATCACAACTACTGCCACACTAGGGCGTTCTCTCAATGACAATGAATGTTTGAATCTGATAAAGGACTCCATTTTATCTCGTCTGCTGATGAGACAAATTTTGTCTGTAACAAATCGATATTGTCTATAACAACTACTCAGGAACTCCTTTAAGAACCTTTGCAAAATATCTCGCATAAACGAATTCCTCACACTGTTTACAACGAAACCTATAGCTGCATGAGCGTTGACACGGTCTCATATGTATGAAACTGTTTATTACCGGCTTGACAGTCCAATCAGCAGCATGTACCAAACAACCCGTTTCGTAAACAACCACTAATTTGTTGATTTAGTTCTAGAAGTGTGTTGACTTGAGCATGGCCTCATACCTATTTACGAATGTCTAGTGGCCACTTAGACGTGCAAAGTTCATCTCGGCCTTCTAGAAATGATCGCGCAATGGCCTTTCACCAATTCGAGTCAGATATGATTTCACTCACCGCTAGCAAAAGTACTCTAACGCTTTCTCTACTCGAATATGTTATGTAAGCGAAATACACTCCGACACATCACTCTCCTGCCTCTCTCACATCTTCCGGAGTTCTCTTTTTGTAGTTTTAGTCTGATAGCATCCGGATTTCCCTAGTTCCAATATATTTGGTAGAACCACCGACCCTCTATACTCAATTGTATCACTCTTAAAAAAACAACTAAACCTTCAGCTTCCTGTTTAAATCCTTAAAAACCCAAATCCCGAAATCACAGACCGAGCTAGAAATCTCCCTCGGATACAACACAACGTTTAATACCAAAACTAGGCATGCATGCAAGAAGCAAGAAAGCTGCATAGATGCACTGCTCTGGAAGTGTACAGTTACAGCCTCATTTACGTGCCTGAAGAGCTTACAAATATAAAAACTACCTAGTGTTTTACGTCACCGGACGAAACCTTAGCTCAAACGGTCCATCATAGTACATAAACATCTCCACGTACTAGTGGAACTTTGCCCCATTAATCGGCACTTAGGAATGCACAACAGGGCTATAAATGCGATGATGCATGGCACAGCAGCATCACCTCAGCTAAACTAGTTTCAGGCACATTTCAGTTGCAAATAAGAAATGGAAGCACGCTATGCACGGAATTTTCGAATACGAATTGCTATTTGGTGCAAACTATTTAATTTTGTCCAGACTCATTAACTTCAGTCGGCATCTCGAAGCCATCAGTGCTCTATGATCGAACACTCAGGTACAGCCGAAGCAGCATTGGTCTGGAGAAGCGTCTCTTTTTCAGTGTCCGGGTCACTTTCACATCGGAGGTAAAAGACAACGGTAGGACCCCTGCTGCTAGCGCATTTGTATGACGACAATTTGCTATGTGCATCGCAACAGGGGCTATCGTATCAGGCAAGTTGGCGCTGCATGATGTGGCGTTAAATCATGTATAAGGGCACTTTGCCGTGCTCATCGAATCTGCCACCAACGCAGTTTCGGACAGCACCCACACCCCGCTGCGTTCACCTCACCGTGTTCTAATTTATGTGTCTACCTAACGTCTGCCACCCACGTCTTTAGAAAACATGACCAACATGATTTAAACTATCGTAGTCAGGTGGCGTAGTCGGAGAGATGAAGGTGAGTATGCCCAAAAGATTGATGACACGAGGGAAGGAACGAAAAGAGGTGACAAGCAACTAGAAAACCGACACCAGTGACAAATAGCTATTACGTCAGGCGTAATGTAGATTTTTTTGGGTGACTCGAGTTGCCGACGGAACAACCCGAGTCAACATGAGAGAATGTTCCTCAACAATATCAGCAGGTCGTACTGCTCGTCTACAGCCAGATTATAGATTTGTGTGGAATTAGTTTATGGGATATATCTTCAGTGCATAGAGTATATTTATTCAGACTAAAAGACAGACAAAATACTTCGAGTTTCACACATTGCAGCTCGCTACATAAGGTTTTCACGACACACAGAGAGCAACGTCAAACTGGGCATTCGCGAAAACTAGACGACAAGATGCAACGGGCGACATACAACGACATCACTTCATGCAGCCCGAACCGTACCGAAATGCGCAGTCAATACTGTAAACAGCAGACATACCCTTGAACGCGTTCCCTTATTTATTAGACTGGATGAGCGAGCTGGTATTACTCAATCACTATGCAAGCACCAGTCGACGGACTGTGATTTTTTAGTTCACTATGGTGAGAAAGAGTGGGATCGTCGCCAGGCAGAGTCAACACTAAGAGGTAGGATCACAGAAGTTACCTTAAAGATTCCGAGATACTCAACTCATGCAATACTCATCTGAAATGCCTGTGAATAAAGGTGACAATCTAAAAACGATCCTCCATTCCTCCATAAAATTTTTGCAATCCCGATAAGCCCATAAAATAAGCTAAAAAAGCACAGTTGATATACACCACTGGCGCCCCAATGGTGCCATAACATCGAAAAAAAAGTGCAATAGCTTTATCATCTCAATGGCGTTCTACAAATAAACATGCTCGCTTCGTTGAGTCTGCGTTGGAACCTTGCCAAAATAAATCGTCACAACACCACCATACTGAGAAAATTACCGCGCTTGGTCCCCTTCCCCTCCTTAAGATAAAGCAATTAGCTGAAAATGAAACCTGCTCGACGAGATAAACAAACATTAGCACCCATAACTCACTCATACGGTAATGCACCCAAGGAAAGGTGTCTTACAACCTCGTTTCTTCCTATTCATCAGCTTGACTATCCCCTACAAATACCAAAAGTTCCTCCTTCACCTTTCTGATTACCCATCTATGTTACCTTATTTCATCACCCTTACAAAAGCGCCTTAGTTCTGGATGAGCGGCATACCAGGCATGCTTATTTATGAAATGATTCTACGTCGGTGACCGAGACCAATAATTGTTTTCTCAATAAATGCAAAATCACGGTTATGTTGTTGCATCGCGAACCACTTTTTGAAAGTTATAAAAGTAGTCATAAAATAGAAATGAGATATACATTCAAAACGTTGCTCTCCACTCAGCCACGGCGCTCCCTTCGGCAGCTTACTATAAAAAATGCATCCCACAAGAAGCAAACTCTCTGTGCTTCTATTGCCTCGTAAAAAAATTAACGAGGCAGCGGACGTGTTTCAAAAAAGACTATATACATCCTACTGAAAAAGCTCCAAAAAACTTCCTTTTGTCGCGCAACCATTCTGTGGACGTAACGAAGCGATAATGTGTGGCGTCAAGCATAAGCTTTTTACGAATAAGAAGTAACTGCTTCCGTTAGAGAGGGCCAACAAATTCTGCTAACCAGCAAATTTTTGCTCAATCAAAATTCAAGTAACACTATTCGAAGGTGGTCCTTCCCGGAAAAGAGGAGTAGGATCATTCGCTGAAGAGTCTACGCGAATCGCCCGACGCACAATTAAGAGGTGTGCTCGATGCGCCTCAAAAAAGCACATCGGAAGTGGTGATTTAGAAGGCGAGTTATGATGTCCAACATGTGCATACTTTATTGCAGCTCATTGCCAACGAGCAGACGTGTTTTCCGCTTCTATACGCAACTTGCCCTGCATTCCCTCTTCGCAGCACACGTTCGTCTATACGTCCATCACTGCGAAAAACGTTTCGTTTTCATTTGGGACGCTCATCTGGACGCCCATTTGCCGTTCTCTCTGAAAGCCACACCGCAGCGCTATAAACCAGCCTATTTGCTATAAAACAACCATAAGATGATTCGTTTCCCTTTCGCCGAAAGCCATTACCCACCCCTTCCGAATGAAAACAATCTCCATATAACGCCCGCCTCAGCAACGACCTGTCGCTTGGCTAAACAGCTCCCATAAAAAATACCAACAGTTATCTACGATACGACCATTTCGTCAGATAAAAACCTGCGATGTGTCATCGCGGTAAAAGAGAGAACTACGGTAAACCACCAAGCGCTTACATTACGATCGCGGTTTTTCTTGGATCGCACTGGAATTTCTTGACTGGATGGTATTAGAGAAAACCTTGTGGTATCATTTGAAGTTAGCTGTACATGCGCCCAGTCAATATCTATCTCCTACCCACGGCACGCTTCAATTCAACAAACCACTAAACTAGTGTTGACATGCTAATTAGTCAGTGAGTCCTCTAAGAGTGTTCTATTGTCACATCGGCCAAGCACTCGTTGGTCATAATCCATCGGATAGGATTCGGTGCGCATCATAACAACAGCATCGTCAAAGGAGAGCGGATCAGCGATGGAATGGATATACGGCGGCCAAGCGCACTAATGACAAGGTGTGCCGGCATCATCACGCTGCAAGCGTTTAACGTAGGCAAAAGTGCGACTGCTGATCATAATCTGTTTCGCATGACGCCTCTTTACATCCTCGATACTACGCGTAACGGAGACCCCACTTCAAGAGGTTGTGTCCTACGATCGTGCGACAGCAACGATAGCCCCCCAAGTGAGCACCTATATTAAAATATGCGTAAACCGCCGATCGCTTCGCAGTTCTGTGTGAACAGCGATATGTGTCGACTGATGACGTCAACTCCTTCAGTCACGTCATATGTAGTTTGTCATTTGATTGTCTCCAATATACTTCGACTGTATCACCCTAAGCCGCAATGAAAGCAAAAACGGCATGGTCGACGATCAAGCCAGATCATCCAAAAAGATGAATTGGATGGTCCACTTCAAACAAGGAGGTATCACTGTGACCTCTAAATCGTTATTCGAAGCATATCTCACACAGACCGACATGAGCCATCGGTAGACAATACGGGCATCGGAAAGTAGGGCATCCCCACTCACGGGAAGTCGAACCAGCCAGGCATGATCCTGCTATTGAATGTACGCAAAAGATTACACCGACGAGAATGTCGGTTACTCGCCCATTCGGCACTGAACGTCCGAAAGCACGAAAGCTAAAGCTAGTAATTGCACTATATACACAATGAACCAAACCACACTAACTCAAGTGGCTAATGGATGGTAAGCTATTCCACTGAAAGTAATCGGAAGCAGGTTTTCTGAATGCAGGCATCACACCTCGCCGCTTACTTTCTACACTTTCCTTCTATAACAAGCTTCCGTCCACTTTATATTCGAAGCAGTATGGGAAACATTCAAAGCAGTATGGGGTTAGAGACAGTACTCTATCAGTGGCGATCTCTCTTTCACACCCCAGTCCAAGATTTTCGATACAACGAAATTTCTGCGAGGGAGGGTCTGAAAGGGTGCCCCTCTTTTTTAGCAACATTCCGTATTCTATGGGTGATCAAAACCATTAGCACATTATAAATGATGCGTATGGTGGGAAGTATTCAGCGAGATCATTGATAGATTCGTATGGAATCAAAGAGTTTGCTGAACGCGTACACCTTTCGAATAACTAATCTCTATGATGCGCGTGCAAAGCAGTAACAACAGATGAGTGCACTTGCCTTCAACATGCCCTCTTCAGCCAATAAACCCGCCAATATATTCATGGAACTCAGATGGAAGCAGATACACACACCTCCAAACGACTGAAAGGAAAGTTCATAGCGCTGCTGCGAGCGAATATTCTGCGACAATCAAGTTCCGCATGCACGCCAAAGCTTTTAGGTTCAGTACAGAATTCAAATTGTAACACCTAGCCATCTGTTCAATCCAGAAACGAATGCATAGGTAAAACTGAAAAAGATAGTTGAACAGTCCAGCAATAAACCACTTCAAAAAAAAAAAGAAAATGATGAAAAACTAAGGAATGGCGAATAACAATGTGAAAAACGATTGCGATAGGACAGCGAAAAGTGCAATAGTGGTTTTCAGTTTCCAGTTATTACTTCTATTAAAATTACGGCGCAGAAGTGATGTGGAATATGCGATGAGATGAATGCTTCGCCTCCCTCAATAATATGCTCATCACAATGCACTGATACATGCAAATATGGAGCGGCTATGTACTAATAAAGTTCCATGAACAGCGTACCCTTTTACTGTTCCGCAATTTTTGTTGTTCCCGCATGTGATACTCAGCTCATATTTTCACTGGTATACGCTTCTTGTTATGTACCTGCTAAAAAGTTGTCATGCTTCTATTCAAAAACAGGAATAACCGAACGGCACTATCGCTCATCCGACTAGCACTGCTCGGTCGTTTCGAAGCGGAAATATGTGACCAAATGAAGTGCCAACTAGGATTGCGCCAAAATCTCGCTTCCAAGATTTAAGTACAAAATCTTGTCTCTCCTCGGCTTGTTCATTTATATATTTTCATTAGCTCATCGATNTTGGTATACGCTACTTATTATGTATCTGCTAAAAAGTTGCCATGCTTCTGTTCAAAAACAAGAATAACCGAACGGCACTATCGCTCATCCGACTAGCACTGCTCGGTCGTTTCGAAGCGGAAATATGTGACCAAATGAAGTGCCAACTAGGATTGCGCCAAAATCTCGCTTCCAAGATTTAAGTACAAAATCTTGTCTCTCCTCGGCTTGTTCATTTATATATTTTCATTAGCTCATCGATGCCGAATGTCAAACAATAGCCAAACATCGCCTACGCAACTCAGTGCTGCCTTTGAAGTGCACAAAAGCATGTCTTCACAGCAGGAAGTGGATGAATCACACGGCTGGAGAAACATNCGTGCCAACTAGGATTGCGCCAAAACCTCGCTTCCAAGATTTAAGTACAAAGTCTTGTCTCTCCTCGGCTTGTTCATTTATTTATTTTCATTAGCTCATCGATGCCGAATGTCAGACAACAGCCAAACATCGCCTACGCAATTCAGTGCTGCCTTTGAAGTGCACAAAAGCATGTCTTCACAGCAGGAAGTGGATGAATCACACGGCTGGAGAAACACTATAATAAAGCCAATGAGAAGGTGACCATAAACACATACAACGTTGATCATTTAAACGGTCACGCAGGAATTAAGGAAATCAAACACATAAATGAGGAAAAGAGATGCACAAAAACGCATGCAAACCAAACCTGAAAATGTCAAAAAGTGCGTCTGTTCGCACGATTACGCCGCCTTTCCTCATATTCAACAATATAAACAGAGTGCTACTCAACGCAGCGAAAACATACCCCACTCCCCCCCCCCCNTGAAGTGGTAATACGACCCGAACGAAAATTCTGCTACCTCCTTAATGTAGAAATATTGTGAGAGCACTGAAATAACTCACCCTTCATGCCGTTCTTTGCTTCAACCGGATACATATTCCTCACTGGTTTCATCGATGCGTTCTCGACGTAAGGCTGTCCACTGCCAAAACTCGTCGCACTAAAGGTCGATGAAGAGTGATGGCGCGCGGGAGGAGGCTTCGAGAGTATCGTCTGAATGTCTCTATTAAATCTTTTGTGGCGTTGTTTATATCGCATTCTAGATGATAGCACATTCGGTGATCAAAAAACAATCACTCCTCATAAATCTTTCATATATTCCAATAATATAAGTGAAACGCACGCGATGAGAATATTCAATCACGCAAAATACGCAAATAATCATAAACAATTCTCAAAGATCGGTGTTTCAGTGGGATCTCTCCACTGCTTCCTTTCGAAATTGTGTAGTATAACGTGGGATCACCGCAGCTCAAAACTAGCAGGGTGGTCGCAAACACACTAATGACCGCAGGGTCCTTTTAGGCATCCCTCTAAAACTCAGCTACACTATCTCAGCGACAAAACAGACCGCAGAGTTTGATCAAGCTGCACGGGAATATANNNAACCGTACGAAAGCTTACAGTTAAACTGCATCCCTCCATCCAAATTTTACACCTCCCACAAACCTCCCCGACGGATACCCGAACACCACCACTTCGCAGCCTTCAGCATCCAATCTAGTCAATACCAAAACCAAACCAGACATCCGCAACACAATAAATAATGTATAGATAAACAAGCAGCTATTAATTATGTGGCACCCACTCCACCCAGCTGGCAATTTGCCGAGGCGAATATTGCAGCACAATTTTAGTGTGCTCACTTTTTGCGAACCACAACCGTGTAATGGCCCATAAAAACACTGATTCACCTCCCAAAAAGCAGCTGTTACACAAGAAAAAACATCAAAAGCGTTCCAGGTGTCTTTGCAGAACCTCTGATGGGGCAGGAAAAAAATACACTTTCAACGAAAGGCAGTCGTTTTCAAAGATGACTCCACCGACGGTTATTCCTCTGCGCTTTCTCCGCCTAAAAGTGTCATTCCTTTTCTTTGTCTTCCGTCTTGCGGCGATACCACTACCCCAGTTTCATACAAACAATCGGCTTATTGGCATAAAAAACATTTCATTATGAACGTCACTTTACGTGATTCGCACAATTTTTCTGTCATAAGTGCCGCTCCCACCTCATTCTTGTCCATTCCTCAAGAAATTCAGTGCGTTGTCACTGCAATCGGGAAAGAAATCAATGTTCACCAGGGTATCGTGAACAACAATGGGGAAAATCACAAAATGAAGCACGAATTTCCAAGCTCATAAAGAAGGAACGATAATCTGCCATAAATAATAATGCTTCAAGTTTTGCGTACAACGAAATGCATGTTAGTGTTATGGCTCAGAATATTTTACCATGCGAAATGCCTCAAGCAAAAGAGAAGAAATTATCTCAACTAAACCAGAAAGGACATCCATAGACGCCTGAATTCAGAATAAGCAAAGGAGGTGTTTCAAAATGATCGAAGAAGTATTGAAGCAGATGATGCGGAAAATATGAGAAAAAGAAGAAAGGACGAGGAAGACTATAGAAGAAAAAGAGTTATGAATTCACCTCCTCCCCTCCCCNTAAAAGACGAGGAAGACTACAGAAGAAAATGAGTTATGAATTCACCTCCTCCCCTCCCTTCATTTTCAACACCAATTGTCAGCAGCCGCATACTGCTTCGGCCGATTGAAAAACGGAAGAAAAATGCAAATATTCCTATTTCAAGTCGGCACTCTTCAAATAGCATTCAATCACTCAAATTCTCTCGCAATATTTTCAATGCTCATTAATCCGACGAGTATGTTGCATTTGTTCGGATGGCCATGCAACAAGAATCTCTGATGTGCATCGTTATTTTTTGATCGCTATACAAGCATCACCCTCTTAACTAAGAGAATAAGAAACATATGGTATAATCGTTCATCTATAACCCCACTGCAATAACGCAACAAGTATCATTGCCGCATTGCGTAGAAAATATTTGAAAAGAACATCGCTTGCAGCACAAAACCTTTTCGTGTGGCTACTGCAGGAAGTGAAAGTGGTGTAAACAATTCTGTAGTCCCCTCTGTTTGGGCACACTTTCATGTGAAAGTTCCGCGAAGATGCAGGAAATCTTGCTTCCATAAGCAAATTTTAGAGATGAACCACCAGTGGCCACTTCACCTCTGCTTGCGGATAACGAAGTCGACACGTCATCCCGTTCAGTTAGACTGACGATTTCACAAGCAGACAATAAGTTGATTCGAACATATGCATGCAGGTAGATATTTCTGCATACCTGAACGCTTTTGTATGGGCCTGCGAATGTCTTTTGATTTGATAAACCATTGTAGTAAATGGGTTTGGCCGCAACTGGGGAGTGCTGTGAGAGAACCATAGTGGGGTGCGTATTCGTCGACGTGACACGAGACGATGAACACGTCGGAGAACACCTCTCGAGAGTGGTGGCCGGCACAGTCGAGAACACGGCGGTAGTGGCCTGCGGCTGCTGCGTTTCCAATGTGCTATCTGCGGGTAACGTCTGAGCAGGGACAACGCATGCAGGAGAAACACACTCGTTTTGACACTCTCCACCTGTAACATTTTAGTTTTAGCGTTCCGTAAGGGCAAAATATACGAAAAATATGTCCGCAAGATCGTAAAAACAGGCAGACAACGGGAATAACAACAGAGAGAACAAAGCTAAATGCCCAATCGAATAGATTTCAAACACCTCGAGAATCAATACGCCTGCGCAGCTATATTGTGCAGATCGACATCCTCAATCGCTGTTTCAAGGATGAAAATGGGAACATCTCAGGCTTGCAAAATGTGAACCTGCCAACTGTGCGGAACACTGTTCGTGCTGCAACACTTTTTGCTGAGCTGCAAGCGATCATGTATTATAAACTCTAAATAGGATAAGAAGGATCGGCTAATTAGTAGCGGAATAGTTCTATAGACCGCTCTCTTGAGCGTTCAAACACTCACACGTCGAATTTCTTCATAAAGAGAGAAGACTGTCATTGATATTTCGGTAGAGCACTTTAGTCATGCATGCAAACACAATATCGTGTAGTAAGATAGGAAACGGTATGCGAGAATATTGAGTGAAGAAGTGTGCACAGCTGTCACGAAATGCACTCCTGCATATCGTTCATCTGGCTGACCAATTTTCTACGCCATGTTGGAATGCGCAAACTAATGCCTCCATATATGATCTAGTGCAAGTGCTGAAGCAGTCACAGCCTGATACGCACGGATGGTATGCACAAAGACATCGGCGAATTTCGCTTGAAAAAGGATAACTTGAAGTAAAATCAACTTAGTTCCGTCTGATGCAGCTTTGGAATGATCTCGTAAGCGGGGATACTCCACATAAAGCATGCAGCGTTAAATTATCATAACGCAGCGGTGGAGTATATTTCTGAGTGCGTAATTTCCCATTGCGAAAGTTCCATCGAGAGGGTTCTATGCTCAAGTTTTTAAGCGACTATCATCTTCTGCCAAAACTTTAGGGGGAGAGGGATGACATCATCATATATGATTGGCTAAAAGCCTCACCAAGTGTCTCAAAAAATATATGTATTTCGAGAGGAGTGTCACAAAAACAAGAGTATTAGACGACTCAATGTCAGTGTTCAAAAAACACGTGCTTGTAAAGTATTAACGACAAAAAAAGAGACGCGATCGTAAACGCAGTCCAGCATTGAAGGAAGCAACGGTGACAAACTTTGTGCTTGTTGCAATTGCAATAAAAATCATTCCGTCGGCTGCAAAAAAAGCTTAGAAGCGATGCAATCATTCTCGACTACAAGCCGATCCCAATGTGAAACCACTGATCAAAGACTGCCTCCGAATAACTTTCTAGCGTTAATTGCCGACTTCTATTCCAGTGAGTATTTCTTCGAAAACTTTTGCTCTCTTCATCCGCCTTTGCATTTCCTCGCACCGTTTGCCTTCAAATACTAATGCACCTCTTCTATTGCACATTGTTGGATCACTAACTAAAGAATCTCCCAAAATTAATTTTAGGTTCATTCGCGGCATTCAATAAAACCATATAGGTTACCTTTCGAAGCACTCGCTGGACGTCACCCAAAATAAGCACACATCATGCCTAGATTTGCAAAAAGCGCAAACTAATCAAAGCTGATGCAAATTTTCATTGCAAAGTCAGTGTTCTGCTTCAAATCAAACAAAAGCAAAAACCAACTTAAATGGACAATATTTATATCAATATTAATAAACAATAATCCTCGTTTAGCAATATGGCAATAAAATGAGGTGAATAATGTTTTACTGAAGAAATATTAATATAATAAATGTACCCGGATGATGCGTGGCGTTAAAGTTGAAAAACACTTTCGGAAACAATTTTTGATGTTTGATGAGAAGGGCTCAATGAGCCAGAATCATCTGGCACTACATCACAAGGTGGACTTGCTTGAGGCAACCAGTGAAGGGAAAGTTTGGAGTCGGAGAAGTGAGCCGCTCTGCCAGTTCAATGCCATCACTTAAAATCAAGATCCCTGTTGAGAGCCATGCCCAAGTGCATAGGTGCTAAGGACTTGCCTGTCAGAAGGTAACAACGCTTCTTAGGCGCATCTAACGAATAAAAGACAGGAACTCCTATAAAATTTTCGGTAATTTGAAATACCATTAAGGCCAAAAATGTTTCGGAGAAATGAAGGAAGTCTGAAGAAATACTCCATGCAGCAATATCATCGGTGATCCTCTATTCGTACTTTACCATCAAAGAGTGGATGTTTCATTGCGTTACCATATCACAGTAACAACTTCAGACGGGGGTACATCACGACAGACGGATTATAGGGATATATATGAGGGCACGGGAAGACAACATCGCCGGAATAGTGACCGCACATAGCGTCTAGCTGAGCGGTAAGTGAACGACAAACCACAGTGGGCGGCATAGGAACGCACGACGGGCGTCGGCTGCCACTGCCCATTGCGGTGATCGTATTTGGCGTTAGCCGTCGGTGGCACGCGAAAGACGTGCTTCCACGGTTGCATATCAGCGACTCGAATGCCGACCGAACACATCGCTGACCATAACGTGATGACGCCACTGATAACCATAACACCGACTTCCTCGATAAGCGGCGCCCTCCTCTCGCTCTTCAACCCTCTCCTCTATCACCATCTGTTCACCGATATCGTCACAACAATTGTCGTTGTTTGGAAACACAATTCACACCACATCGTTCGTGAAACCCAATCAACGACACCGTCGCATCAGCCCTTACAACACAAACACGCTCGCTTTCTGCTCAACTAGGACTGCTGAGCAAACGCTTATCCAGCGTTGCATACTGGACAGATAGCAGGCACGCTTGTGCTAATATTCCTCTATGGAACGTGTTGACAACGAATTGCTGACAAGAAGCAATCGAAATAGTAAACAATGACGATGCTATGTTGCGCATTTCTATTGGACAGTTGCGCGGAGTTTTGTTTAGCACAACATAAAATGCAATAAATTTACAAGGCTCTTTTGAAAAGCGAAAACTTTTGATGCGATCCTTTCGGCTGAATGTCTTGAAGGCGAACGCACTCTCGATATCTGAGTTCTGCCAGCCACGGTATACCATAGGTCGGCTCACACTGCACACCTATCACTAAACGACAGCTACTATTTCGGATGAATAGCAGAGTATGGGTCAGTGGCAGAAACCGCCGATGAAGAGGCATTCTGGGTAAGCTCGGATGAAATGCCAACGAGCATCACAGGAGCACTTGTAGATGACGTGACATGTAACTGGAAACATATCATGAAAAGGTAGCACTAAGAGATGAGCGACCTCCATCATACTGAATGCTTCGCTCCGGCACCCGCCAGGTGCTTCATGAAAAATATGTTCTACAAGAGTGCAATCAGATACTATCTGTAGACGAGAATGCGATCCTACGAGACTGGTGGCAGTGTGTGCCATAAAAGTGGATACAAATTGCCCACAACGATCTATAAAAAATACACCACGACGACTTTGAAGAGTTGCGAATAAAGGAATGTTAACTGATAAGCCGAAAAACGAAGATGACATCATTTTATAAGCAACTTATCATCAAAAGATACCACATTACCGCTATACAAATGAATGGGCTAGAAAGCAATTGTTGAAATATTCTGTGGCAAAGTTTAATTTAGCAACGGGAAGCTGGCCGATCATGCCGGAAAATAACACGCCGTTTCTTTGAAGATCCTCCCACTTCCATAAAGAGAAGACATTCTCATACAAATACGGGAAAAATGTTTACAAAAATAATCGAAGTTTGGAACATTAACCAGCGAGGAAGCAGATGAAACATTGGTGGATTTGAAAGGGCCGAAACTGAAGAAACTTCAACGACCTGGGCAAATGGTTTGTGCTATTCCTATCTTCTGTCAGCAACCCACGATGGAAGAACTCTGTCGTAACATCAACTAGCCCCCTCCCCCCCGTTCCTTCCCCAAATAGAAACTCGTGTTAAGGAGACCTATGCGATGTGCGCCCTTTTACAAATCACTGCACAAACCCTTTATACGAACTCCATGCCGGCACGTGTGCCTGAAATCGTCTGCCTACAGAAAAACATTTAAAATCTTGCACCATTGACGAAAGCTAGACTCACAATTTCAGGCTAATTTAACGAATTTTGAAGAAGCCATAGAATGCCGGTGTGGTGGTAAGCTAGTTTCGATGCGGAAAAAATGAAACTGTTGCTAGTGGCCCATACAACCAGCCTACTCTGTGATAAAACGCATTCGGAGATCTGGCCACTTTTTCAAGCATTTATATAACCAGCTGATCCGATGGCTGGAAATTCAAAAAAGCGCACTGTTTTTGCGATTCTTTTAGCCGCTCACCTTATTGCAATGAATTTTGTGAAATCATTCAAACAATAACAGATGAATGCTTAACTCCCTCAGTATGGACGAAAACGGTGTAGCCGGAAATCGAGCACACAAATTTTGGAAGTTTCCATGGTTTGACACGAAACTCGAAAGTGGATCAAGAAGGCTGCTTCAACAGACCAACAAAAGATTGCAGCAAATTTAGGGAAGATGAAGTATAACAAAGTTCGACGCTGAAAATCTCAGCAACGGCAGTCGAGACTATTGGGCAAACAGAAAGATATATAGAGACCTCAGAGACGCGAAACTGTAAAAACGCCTCGCTCAACGTTCTGAAGAAAAAGGAAAAAAATGAAAATGAGAAGGAAACACAATAAAAAATTATACGATAGGAAGGAGAGAGCGATCGTCGATAAAAAGAGATTGCGAACGCTATAAACTTTTTCGAACGAATAAAAAACTTGTCCATTAAATGATTAACATCTGTAAGTAAAGCTGCACGCAACAAAGTTCGTAGCGTTGATTTACTTTTAAAAGCGACCAGGAAATATGTGGTGATATGATAAGCACAGAAAGGTTTCATAGCAAAAGCTTTCTAGCGCTTAACCTCGATCAAAGCTTGAATCAGTCAGCGTCAATCTTTTATCCGATTAGAATAATTGAATAGAGCTATGAGTTGCTTGTTGGTCACATTGCTTAATAATATTTGCAGACAGCGAAAGTGATTAATATGGCAATTTTTAGTTGTTAAGTGATCAATGAACGTTTGCATCACTTGCACACTGCGGATTAAAACAGTAGCTGTATAACGTATTGACGGCGACTTATCGATGAATTATAGGACGACGCTGTGAACAACTAACGCACATCACATCGCAGTGATACATCGGTCATCAGATGAGAAATAGCTCGCAAGATATTACACGGAAAGACCTCTCTCTGCACTTTTATGACATATAAATGGACTAATAAGCCGGAATGACACATCCTATATAACAACAAAAAAAAGTGGAGGTAGTAAAGGCTGCACCGCTGCTATTGACACTCACTTCTGAAGACTACTGCATGGATTTGTGCAATTACTGTGATGTGATGAAAGGGCCAATTATCCACTCGATAAAAAATGAAATCTACATAAAGAAGCACAATGGGGTGGCAGCATGCACATATGCATATGAGTAATGGACGGAACATTGTGAGGGAAGTGTGGATCGACATTCCACTTAGCCAACCATGAATGTCAGCGAATCGTTCATTTATGCTTCACATGATTGAACCGTTCTTCCAAAATATTTTATTAAAATCTACTCTTTCCAATGCAACGGACTGTAAGAAGCTATCTGACGTAGAATGAATTCTTTATAAATGGACGCAAAATTAAAAACACTTTGAGGGGTCTATAAATTCTTAGCTGTGCAGTCAACCTTGAATATGGTGCAGAACATCACTACACTATACTGTGACCGCTGTGTGAATATCATGGGCCCGCGATTCTCTTGTTGTAAATATCAGTCAGGCGGGCATATATTTACATCTGCATAAATATGATCGGTTATGTGATTTGTAAAGGGGTCTCTTGCAAGAAATGCATATAAAACGATAGGTAAGCAGAGATGGGCCTTGGAAGATGTGGCGAAAACGGCGGAAACGGCACAAATAAACAAATGCAATCTTTTCGCAAGCGGAAGAAGCGAGTGGAAAAAAACAAAACGGAGATCAGGTCTGATCACAGCAGAAGAAACAATCTGATGGGACTGACTGAATATACGTCTAGAAATCGAATCGTATTTCGTGGAAAACAACAGTGAAACGAATGCGATGGATTCATGATTCTATCAGTGAAGGAATGCATGCAAGATCCCACAGGTGCTCTTTACACAATTTCAACGAGTTGCCACATTGACAGTCGGAAAAGATAAAAGATTTTGAGCAAATTTAGTGAGTGAAGCCAAGTGAGGTCATCGATGAATACACTCATGTCAAAATATTCCCAAATTTGCGACTTCCCTGTATACAAACATCTAAAAATATGTAACTAGTTCGTTGTAGTTTCCTGATCTTTATCCTCACAATCGGTCGATGGAATGTCTTTCGAAGACATCTGTACGACACATTCATGGCATGGCTCACTGTGCACTCAACTTATCCTGTGTCTACGCAACAACCACCGCACCATGTGACTGGCACAATTATCGTAGCGATTCAAAGCAGCATTGAAGTTAAAATAAAACCAAAGACTATATAGAGCTAATCCTATGAACTTTTGGATAAAGCACATTTTTTAAGAACTTCATTGCATAAATTTCAAATGGCAATGGGCGAGACCCCACGGGCGATATGAACTTCGCAATATTAACTAATTTCATTTATAAAGCGGAAATGAAATCACGGAAGGAATATAGGAAGAGATGCATTGCGAGTAGGAGATCGTCATTTCACTTCGATCGCCGCGTACAGTTGACATTCAATGCGACGCAACGTTATGACGTAATAATGACGACATAAATGCTCTGCGGGATTGCCTAGAGCATATGACCCCATCTATGAAAGCTGTTTTCCAGATTATCGACACCGCTGTCGAAGCTTATGCACATGAAATTCACATGAGATTATTTTGCATCGGCTTTTCTTTGTGAAACAAATTACAAAATTGTACCTAAGTAATGGTCGTTATCGTCGGAAATGCTTGGAAAAAAACATCATTAACACGTGATAAGTGCATACATTGACTATAGCTATATATCTTTCGTAGAGCTTTTTTAAGCGTTTATTTATCATAAATAAAAAGAAAAGAATTAGGAAAGAGCAGCTGTCAGTTCGCGAAAACCTCGAGCTGATGAACTATGAGGCAGTTTAAAGTAAAATCGAATGATGTAAGTGGAATCAGCCAAGCGATGTCAATCGCGGACGTGCAGCATTACAAATTGGTGCTGGTAACAATGGATGTAAGACCTCAGGAAAGCCTCACACGATGAATTTCTTCCGTTGATTAAAATTCTTTTGTGTTCGAGACTATTTGCAATAAACTTTACTGAATTGTCGAATTGTTCAAAGAAAAGGAGAATTACCTGTCGTCAACATCCTTAGTCGGTTCCAGATACTGAAAGAGGTAGGTATATGGCCTCACGATAACAACTCGAGTATTAATAGCACAGGTTCACATGCACAACGCTCTATAGGGGGAACAAATGCGCCGCATATTTGTTCGAATCGCATAAGACATGGCAATAATAAGAGACGCAAATGAAATTTGTAATGTGCAGAATCGCTAACCGACCTCGATGATGCGCACGGACAGTCGATATATAAAATCTATTATGTGCATATCCACCTGAGAAGTCATAACGTTTCCCGTAGAGGTAATAAATCACTCATTAACAATCTGATAAGTTCGCAAGTCGAGGCCAGTGGGTTTGCTCGTCGCATGAGAGGTGCAATAGAAGAGTGGACAGTCATCATACACCACTGAGAGTATCACTTACGTGCATCAAAAACAATGGGCAATATTGACGAACAATAAACAATGAGCCATAACACAACCCCAAACAAATTCAGCACTGATGCTAAAATTCAAATAACTCAACGGAAGAATCCAACATGTGCAGCGTCGTATTAAACCAGCTGCGTTGTCAGACACCTTCAGCCGACAGAACGCAGGAAACTTGATCTTCAACGCTACTTGGACTAACACGAATGGATGCCAAAGGGCACTCTGCTTGGGATGCAAAGTTGGGAAGCGTTGTTAAGGTCATAAAGTGATTACCTGCGCAATAATACCTGCCTCAGATATGTCTGTTTCCTCGTAAAATTTTGAGACAGGCATGGAAAAGTGCAAAAGGAGCTAGCACTGTATGCGCTTCTATAGCACGCATATATAATCGAGGAGTAACACTACCAACAAAACTAAATTATGCAAAACAATGGCTTCCTATATGAAGAAGTCCGCATTAATCGTCAGTAAAAGATCCAACAAACTTTTGCAGTAGCTTTAGCGCACTCCAAGTTGGAAATAACAGGACGGTAGACAGACAAATCCACATAGATACAACGCTGCCACAGAAGTATGCAAAGCGGTTGTCGTTCAACTGCATTCACCAATTCACAACGTTTGCTCACAACGTCCGATAAGAGCAATAGAAAGTGTTAAATCCACTGCTGCTTAATCCATATTGTTGGGACACTGTCTCACTTCACGCTTAAGCTTGACAGCAAATGTACCATGAAAAGTGCCATCAACGATACAGGTGAATCTAAGCGAAGCATTCACCTTCGTCCACCTCCCTCTCCCCAACGCTAAAAGCACAGCACTCCAAATCCTTGCTCGAACACTAATGGGAGAGAAATTCAGGAGACCAAAGGAAACTATACAAATTCGAAGAGACTGCTGATCCCGTTTTTAGATTACCGAATTTCCAAAGATTTTTTGTATTCAACACTCAAAATATCCCCACTTCCAATTGCCAATTTAGTGTGCGTCCCCAAACGAGCGATTTTACGCGTAATCCACATACGGGCTATTTAACGGATTTACTAAATAATCTTCAGAAACATACCTCTTCCAGGAGTCTTTCCCACAACATGGCATCTAGTCATTCGACCCGGTTAGCCAGTACTTTCATAAAATATGCGGTATTACTGCCACAGTTGTTTTGTTGGCAACCAGGTTTGGCGCCGATAAACCTGGCCAACATCTCTCATGAAAAACAAAAGCAGAACTCTGGAGTGATGCTCCCACATTTTAACTGATCGCACCGCCCACATAAGTCCATAAAATGTCCACTTTTTCTGGAAAAAGTAGAACGCGTGCAAACCTCCATGCACCTTTAAATTTCCACCATCTTATTCGAACTAGACTGACTAACGTGCAGGATGGTGCAGGCGATTCTGAAGCTAAAACTGCTAAACAGATAGATGCGCTAACAGTCGCAACTCGCAACATTCATACGTAAAGTGATCAATGTTCCCTTCGATGCCAACTCTTCTCGAGTTTTTTTTCGCTTGGAGGCAAGTGTCGAGAGCGATGTCGAAGCATGAAAGTGGATGGGTCAAGTGGTCAGCCACCTAAGGCTATTCGGACAATAAAAAACGCACTAAACACCAGCACTATGAAAGCAACAATTAACGGGCGGTTGTCAATCATACTGCGACGTCGCTATAAAACGGCTGCGATACAACACCGCGCACTATGCAAAACGTATGCTCACCAACAATGCCACAAGAGGCACGTCCTCGCTGCGTTGCAAATACCGAAAAGAAAGATCATGATCACAGCAGCCCTTAGGCTAACACTGCCCTAATTATGCGCTTCAGAAGTATTCTGTGAGAAAAGCCTTAAGCAAATCAACAACCCCCCATTTTACTTCACCTTCCTCGATCCCGCCGGAGTGCGGACTGCTCACTGAATGCAGCTAGCTACGCATCGCTTTTTCGCAGCGATGAAAGGAGATCAACAATGGTCATGCGCTGCGCCAATTAACTCCTTCTGAGAAAGGCTATAATTGGCGAAGAGGAAACATCGAATATTTGTTTATAATGAATGAAATATAGACGATATTAATTCAACCCACCACACCGCCTGCGGCATGTGTTTACTGTTTCTCAAACAGTCATGAGATGGCACATACCGCGCACCTTTCCCGCTCGGTGAGCTAGCGAAATGGAATTCCACTAAAGCATATAAAAAGAAAGTAAACGAGTCAAAGTTTAGAAGCATCCAGCTACATGCTTCGAATTATTAGAATCGGCAGCCGGTGGCGGTGCCAGGTGTGCAACTTGGAATAAAATTACAAATGAGATGTAAAAGCAGCCGTTCGATATGCAGCCGCTCGCATTCAGCTATTTTGACAACATGGTGTCAACCAAGTGCGACATTCGCTAAAGCGCCCATCAAAGGTCAGCAAGGCTTGAGCTGATTTTTTTGAGAGGAAGAGGAGGTAAAAAGATGTCACTGGTGCCAAAAATAAGCATGCAAGAGCGGATATGCAGACGGCACCTCACATAGCGATATGCAAATTTACTTCTCGAAGCTCATTAGATACTAGCAGTTGTTTGTATTTGATAGGCCATGCAACATTTCATTCCGTTAATTGCAACATTCCAACATTGCCGTATCTCGCATCCTTCTTTAATATTCCCATAACAGTATTTCCACCCAATATAGTGAACCTCCACCCAATATAGTGAACAGCAATATGGAAAGCAAGAACGCGGCAGACTGCCAACAAGATGGGGTTTCGGCTTCGACATGGCACTGCTTGGACGCGGCGAGTTCAGGATCGAGAAAGATGGAAAAATTGCCAGCTGCATCGATGGAGACAACGACGAAATCGATGAAATCACAGCTGTTCAATGTGATCAATGTGATAGTGAACCTCAGGTAAATATCAACCTCAGGTAAATATCAAAAGTTAGCTACCAATAAAATTTTCATACTCATCATTGGGAAATATGTTTAACGAGTGCAGTGGCCCAGATGCGATAAAAAGCGTTAAATGAATCAATTCGTGTGCGTATTTGAATAATTGTAATCGAATGAGAGAGTCAAATATGTAGGAAGAAATTCATTAGCGCATCCTATAAAACTGAATGAGTGAATTGAATTTCGCATCGGTTTCTTAAATTTATGGTGACAGAAGGGAACATTTCAACCTTATAGGACTCCGATCAATAATAGAACCAACAAAACGTTATATGCGTTCAGAGTAAATTCATCACAGAGATATTTAGAAGTGGAAACTACCTGCATAGGTCAATAGAGCATTTCACAACGTGTAAGAACGACCAAAAAACAGACACAACAAACAACGGGCAAGAATTGTATGTGGGAAAACGGATAAAACAAAGAAAGTAAACGACGTTCATTTGCATAAATGAATATACGACATTATATACATTGCATAATAAACGGATTAGCGATGTCGAATATTACAATTAGCCGTCTTCCGTTCACAACACTTTCTACCTGAACACTAGAGTTGCAAAAATGCAACGCGAAGATTAACTCAGTCGAGGGGATATATCGTGTTTCCCTGCTTATCAGCTTCCACCTTATTAGCTCCTCTCTGGAACATACGCCCTCTTCGAAACCTGTGAATGCTATAAGTAAATCGTGTAACTGGTATATGCCGAGCCCTCTATATGACATGCTAACATACTGACTTCAAAACTGTCAGCAATTTTGGAGTACGAAAGTGGGCTAGCAAATGGAAAATGAAATTCTCTTTGACACATAACATCACTGCTTTCCTCCCACCCAACTATTTTTGCGTTCTATCTGGNGGCGCATAACTGGCGCATAGCTCTTCTTTTGAAGTTGACGCACAACATAAGTCTTTCGTTTCCTCAAAACGCATCCACTTCAGAAATCTGCCAGTACTTCGAGTGAAGAGGCTTATAAACGGGGAATAGGTATTTCCTACAGCAAACTTCAAGTCCATACAAACACCGGAAAAACGATTAAATTTAACTGCCCATAGGTCCTTGGGGACTGGACGAGCTGAATCGGAAATTTCGCTCAGTGGGCTGCACCAGCGATGGCACCACACTTATTCAGCTTCGATATTAACAGCTCTAACTGTTCGAACACTGAAAGTATCAAAGAGATACAAAGTGCTCTCCACTTCAATAACGAGGCATATGTTAGTTAATGCAAAAACAATCAAGGAAGCGCATGAAATAGGCGTGGATATGACGGAAGAAACTGCCAACATATACGTCAATGCAGCAATGCAACTGTAGAAGACAGGCGTTTCATAAGTCGGAACTGCCAGTCCACAGGATACCAGGATTATGGCACTTCGGAGCAGCCTTACTGCAGAGCCTACTACCCTAATGCGACAGATACAGCAGACTCGCAATAACTGCTGGTTGAAGTTTCCTCATTGCAATGAAGATAAGCACCGGGACTTCTAGAAAGATGTACTCAGGCACATTAACCAACGAGAGCACTGTATTGCGCAAGTGGGCAGCAAGCAAATAGAACCAATAACCACACGCGTTTGGCGCGCTTCTGGCCGGGTCTAGAGAGAACTGCAGCCAAGTGAAGAAGAAGACCAGCCAAACGCATATGTGGAGTCTGTTGGGCACTTATGAGGCAGAAAACGGCTGCAAAAACATGCAATCCTTCCAACAACAAATGCATCTTCTGCACTCTCGTTCCCTTTTTTCTTTGCATTTACTTCGTAAATGTGTGCTTTTTACGCCTTTTGCATTTTATTTCTTCGCTTCTCTGAGAGGAAATGGCAGCTTTTTTTCGTCGGCGGGCGCAGTCGGGATCCGCCCTTCGTGCAATGACTGCTCTCGGCGTTTCGTGTCCGTTTTTTTGTCTCCTCTGGAAGCAATATAAGTCGAATGGAGAATTCACTGTGCGTCACCGAATAGGATCCTTTAAAAAAAGACAAAAAAAGCGCATTTGTGCAGCAAAAGCATCGCCGGCGCCACGCCAGCAATTCGTTATTCTCCGCTCCCGTCATCTCACTGCTTCCAAGATGTCCGAAATGTCTTCAAAATGCTAATATCTATTTCCATGTGAAACCGACTGCTCTCGCATCCTCCTCCAGACGTTGAGACTTGGGATGAAACAAGTGCGACGAAACACTCCCTAAACGTGATTTTCCTCGAATGCATCTTATGAGCTAAGTACCGAATCCCTCTAATCACAATGCAGATCAGCTTGGTACAATGGGGATCTACAAGGCACGCACCATAAGCATTCCAAGCAAAAGCAAGTTTCACAAGCGAGGATGGAGATGACGCAAGGCGATATCTATAGAAAAGGCGACCGTAATCTACTTCGAGTGCAGA